>ML823783.1:32235-69890 GCA_009831015.1 Picea engelmannii
AAAATACAGATTTCCATATAACTACCCTCTTCTAGCCTATAAAAGAAGAGGTAGGGGTCCCATTTGAGAGAGAAAAAATAAGAGCAAAGAAACTCTACCCTTTTTGTATTCCCCTTGCCCCAATATTTTGCAACGATTTTGTGAGAAATGAAGAGAAGAAGAATATGTGGAAGCAGTTGGTGCACAATTGAAGAGGAGCCCGGGATCATGTTCGAGGAGAAGTAGCCGATCTCACCATTGTAAGTGACTTTTGTGAGGTTAATAAAAAGAATTACTTTTCCCATCCCATCATATGAGGTGTTCAGTATTCAGTTCTGATTATATTTTATTAGAACCTCTAACCCACTAATTCATATATAAGATGCATGTTTGGAGTTCTTGGTTTGTCTTCTTATGAATGCAGGTTGGATTTGGGAGGAGACTTGCAATCAAGGAGAAACCGAATGCAAAAAGGATCAACACAAAACGTGGAGTTCAAGGTAGAGTTATCAGATCCTTTTATCCTTGTGTTTTATGCATGAATGTGGGGTCTATGTTGGGATGATAGTAAAAAGTAGGAGACTTTAAAGAGTCATTTTTGTATGCATTATAGAACCCTTAGTGTTAGTCTGTAGGGGGATTTCCCACCCACAACATGCACCCGTGGCCTCTTTTTATAGCAAAGATTTGAGGCATTATTCAACCAGTCTTTAGTGTGAACAAGGGGCTCTTTAGGGCACCCTTAGGTATTTGACCAACCCCCCACTCGAATTCGGCTCGGATTTGAATGTCAAATCGACTTGAAAGATGAACCAGAAGTGGGTGGAAGGCCGACCAAAATCATAAATGCATCGTTTTGAGGTATGCGTGGCTTTTTGCGTCCACAGTCGTGCATCAGGTGCATGTGCATTTTTCCGACATTTTTTTACTGTCGCACGTGTGTGCGCTTCCTTTGTATCCTTAGCGCATGCTGATTTTATAACTAGTTGTATAGTTTTGTGCCCTTTGGAAATGCATTTTTTGGGCCATGGATGAACTAATGGGTGTTTGGAGATGCTGGATTCCTATAACCATTTGCGGATGAAATTTCAGTGATAATAGACATGGCCCACTAAAAAGTGCCTCTAGCGTTCTTAAGGAAAAACGACATCTTACAATAATAAAATGTTCCCCAAGGACAGATAAACGTTGTTTTATGTTGGTCTTCGGGTTTGATATGAATCTAGTTATATCCCGAAAAAATGTCCATGAATGAAAAGACCTCACATATTTCACATTCATCAACAATTTGATCAATGAATGGGGTGGGAAAATTATCCTTCGGATAGGCCTTGTTCAAGTCATGAAAGTCCATGCACCCGCAATTGTACCTTGTTTTTTGTTAACCGAAATGGGGTTTGACACCCATTCCTTCAACTGCATAGGGTAGATAAATCCTACTTTAATCAATTTCTCTACTTCATCCTTAATCGTTGCCGCTTTCTGAGGATTCACCAAACGAAGATTCTATCAGAATGGCTTGGCATCATGATAAGTCATTATCTCATGTTCAACGATTCTTGGATCAATGGCTGGCATTTCCTCGTAAGACCAGGAAAAACGTCGCGGAATTCTTTAAACAACTCTGTATAAATCTGAATCTCTTTAGGGGAGTAGTCTGCTCCGACAAAAACATTATCCATGATGCCAGGGGTTCTAGAAATATCTATAGGGATCATTTTAGAAATACTCACCATATTACCCTCGGCATAAAATATGTGTGTAGCCATAGGATTAATAGGAAAAGACCTCTCTCTAGTCATGGTCAACACTAATTCGTCTGCCTCTATTCTTCTTAACTCTGGGAGAAAGTAAGATCTGTGATGGAGATCATCCGAGGGTCTGTCCGGACCAGTCAATGCCTCAAGAATCACCTCATCTGATGGCAAGACCAGGTATAAAGAATCTGTAGTGGCTAGGGAAACTTGAGCTGATATAGGCTCTAGAACTGGATCTAACTCCTATGTGAGAGTTGGATCAGGGTCGACCGAAGCTTGCTGGACAATGTTGTACGCAAATTCTTCCATAGGCAAGTGCATGGCCATGCAAGAATGCACAGTCCCTTCCATTGAGACTGATGGTGAAGGAAGAGTCCAAATATCATGAAAGTAATTCATTCCTAATGGCGACATTTGAAATATTTCATCCCTAGGTTAGTCAGGGGTAGTCAATATAAAATTCACATCTCTAGAAGGAGGCAGGTAATCGAAAGTACCCATCAATGACATGCACAAACCAACCACTATGTTGATGGTGCCAGAATGAGGGTTATCAATCATCGAGATCATGGATGCTCCTGATGAAGGGTCGGGATGGGAGAAGGACAACTGGTCAATGGTCACAATTTGGCCCTCATGTGGAAACAACAAGACCCAAAAAATTGTGGCAACCACTGCATTCATTGCATAGGTCTAACTCCTTCCTAACAGAAGGTTTTAGTTGAGAGGTGCATTGACCACTTCAACTTCGACACACATGGTCTTCCCTCCTAACTACAAAGGGAAATAATGAATGATTCCATGTGGTCTGAATGAATGACCATCAAAAGAAGTAAGAAAAGTAGGCGACAGAGACAAAATGGGTTGGCCAATGGCCTTCCAACACGCCAATGACATCACACAAGTCGAGTCTCCCTCATCAACCACCATGGGGAAGATATTCCATGTAAAATATTTTATGGTATAAGCACTACTATTTGAAATGAAACATGGTAAGGGAGACAAGGTTTCAAGTCGGTCGGATTGAGAACGATCTCTCCCGGATTACAAGTCTCTACAGATCCCAAGGTGGATAACAGGGCCTCTCTCTGTGAAGGGCAACTCTGGAGGACCTCCAAAGCAGACATAGAGAAAGGGGTTTGTGCCAAATCCTCCACAACAGAGTAATTCTAGGCAGCCCTAGCATTCAGATTATGCAAAGATTTCTTGAACGAACCTTTGGGGATGTGTTTCATTGTTTCTCCCAACGTATTCTCAATCTGGAGAGGAAATGGTGGGTTTGTCACTTCTTTACCCTTTTCGGTAGATTCTGACATTCCATAATCATGTGCCCTGGTCGCTATATAAGTGTCACCTTTCATCATGTAAATGTTCATGGTCGAGGTATTACTAGAAGACATGGGGGGTCCCTGACTACCCCCATCCGTGCTTGAAGAAGCTAAGGCTTCATTCATATTTTTCTCATGTGGGAATGGGTTCATCAACACAACAAACTATTGTTGCACTAATAACTTCCTGGCCTCCGCAAGTCGAGGGCACAGGTGAGTCGGATGGTCCTCTGTGCAAAGGTGAGTTGGATGGTCCTCCATGCACCAATAACATACTAAAATATTCGAGCTCAACCACCTTTACTAAGGATATATTTAGTTACATCAAAAATAGGAATTGTTTTCAAACTATTTTCTAAATAATAGAGGCTAATTTTGACTTCATTAATTGCATAATAATCCCTACAATTTTAAACATTCGACACTTTATTATCATGCCTTCAAATTTTGGATTTGATGTAGACCACCTGACATAGATGGAGATGAATGGATTGCTGATTCATACACTGATTTGGGACCCTTTCATGCTTGTGCAACGTGTAAATACAATTCGTTGCGCAATTGAATTCTTCAGCATTTTCACAGTGAACTTGTGCAACGAGTACTATGTTTCAACTTTGTTCACTAGTGTCATCACTGTAGGATGTTTGAAGGTTGCTTGTTATTATTTTCTCATTCAAATGGCATTGCTGAGCTTCTAGAATCATTCTCCTTCCTTCAATATATTGATTTCTTCATCAAATCTCAAAGCCCTAAATACTTTCAAGTTTGCAAGAATAAAGATTGATTCATGTGATGACATAACTTGCATGTACTTCTGTGTTGATGAATTTTTTGCAACACTTTCCAACAAGAATTCCTTCACCAACCTTTTGTCCTTTCACACATTATCTAATAACTGGAGTAATTCCCCCAAGGAACAAACCCAAAATTTAATTGAAACTATATGAAGAATTCAATATGTACCAAGGGTTCCACTATAGAGAACCTATGTACCATGATAGTTGAAACCATATGAAGATAAAACTTGACCAAATTCATCAATAGTAAAGTATGATCTATGATTTTACTTATTGTCTTGATTCCCCATTAATATTGAAAATGGAATTGCATCAAAAAACTTTGAATAAATATTTCACCACTAATTTTATACATTCCTCGTGTGAAAGAATTGAACTCTATGCCAATAAAGTATCCCTACAAATCCCATGATCCATAACTTATATAATATATAGGATAACGCTAATCAAGATTGGGAATATCGTTTAATAGATAGAAAAAAACAAAAATCATCATAAAGTTTCCATAATTGCAGTGCTTGTTCTGATTTCTTTCAAAACATTGGGTACCAAAGAAGCAAAAATCATCATCAGACTTTAAACTACAACAATTTTTCCAAGAAGATCTAGTAACAAGTATGATTAGTGAGAAAAACCATGTTGCAACTAATATTTCTATACATATTAACAAAATATTTCCTTTGGCGTTCATTTTTATTTTTGAGTTTGTGGGATATACCCACATTTATGGTGCTAGAGATTTATTGTTTTATGTATATATCAATTCCATTCAATTCACTTGACGTGTAGTGCAAGGGATAGCACCCTCTTGGTCTCCCCATGGTGGCTCGATGCTTGATCTCGGTCTTGGGGGATGACTTGTGTTTAGTGCTTTCTTCCTTGTGACTTAAAAATAAGGCCCAATGAAGAATCCCAATACCTTTTACTTTTAGTGAGGAATGTTCCCACATACATGGAGAAGTCAAACCTTCAAATGTTTATATACAATAATATACTAGATGCAGTGGAATTGAAGTACCATAAGTATCTTATGACCACTTTTGTGCACTATCGGGCTTTAGGGTTGAATTAAAATGTCTTTTGAAGACCATATTTGTTATTTTCCAAAACTAAACTAATCATTATTTAACCTTGGATAATTTGGAATTTAAGTTCGACTTGTGGTTTATCTTGGAAATAAAGTCCATCCCCCTTTTTATTCTTTTGATCAAATGCAAAAAAAAAATAAACAATTACATGGAATTGTTTCTTTTCGCCAATAATTAATGTGATGGAAAATGGATCATGAAAAAAAATAATAGAAAACCATCTTTTCATCAATGAAGGATAGGGAAACATAGGCAAGACTTTGATTTCTAATATGCAAAACTCACTACTCTAAGCTTTGGAAATGACGGGCCTTGGCGATTTTGATGAAAAATTGACAAGGTGCTAGTGACGTGGCATGAAATGAATAAGGAGCTGGCAGAAAGCTTGAAAATTTTGATGGGGTTGATTTTGAGTGATAAATTTTTGAATGTTTTACAAAAAATTACATGTGCTAACACCATGATCTTTACTCCTTTGATTCTAAAAAGGTAAAATTCTTGGGATTAATTAAATATCTGGTTGTTTCTCTATCTTAGCTACCCATGAAAAGTGTAGTGATGAATATTTTTGTAGATGACATACCCCCAAGTTTGGTATGATTTTGTCCAGGACATGGGCCAAGAAAGTTGGAGGATCCCTACAAATGGATTTTACATATGCAACCATCCCTTTCTTCGAAGGAGAACACAGGAGGTTATACAGAGAGGTCAGATTGACATATATTGTCAGTGATCATCCAAACCCAAGTAATCATCTAATTTGTGTTGTTGAGGATGAAATTGGGTCATCCATTTTTCATATAAATGATGATGTCCCCAGAAATATCAATCAACAAGTGTAGAAATCAACCTCTAACACACCAAGTAAATGATGTCTAGAAGATGTATTTTCATGGCTCATCTTCAAAGGAGGGTTTTGGCACTGTTATAGTCCTCATTTCTCCTTCAAAGGAGGTGGTTACACTCTCATATAAGCTAGAATTTAAAACAACATAGTAGAATATGAGGCCTTGGAGTTGTGGTTGAGAGATTCTAAAGACATGGCCATTGACAAATTGGTAGTCTTTGGTGATTATGAGTTGATCTTTAATCAAGTCAAAGACATTTATCAATAAAAACAACAAAAGTTGAACCAATATAGAAATGAGGTATGGGACTTACTGGACATCTTCTCTCTAGCATTCAATATTTCCTTTATTCCTAGAGATGATAATGAAAGGGAAGATTATTTATCCATGGATGCCACTACCTTTAGGCCTCCTATTGGTCCTGTTAGAGACGGAAGTCACTCCTAGATTGCAGCAGGAGCAGAGCCCGACGCCCATCAGTTTTATGTCACGATAGTTTTTAATGGGTGATCAAATGGGTAGAGACTCAGGAATATATCACTCAAACTCAGGGACTGGGTCCGGCATGCGAGGAACAAAGGATATCTTGATCCAACTTTTGTCAGTAAATGATTAAAGGGTGGTAGAAGGACGACTTGTGAGAGGAGTGAGCAAACTACTCTGGGCAACAAGCCTTTCAGGAGTTTGCAGAAGAAAAACTATAAATGCAAGATCCTCTTGGTTCAGAGCTTTGGGTAACTGAAGGGGTGACTTGACTGCATCCTCCAATTCCAATTCCTTCAGCGCTAAGAAAAAAATAGAGACCGATTAGAAACAATGTGACTGTTACAGTGATCCAACCTACATCATCCTATAACAGTAACAACTCGAATGGATCCTCCAATTCTGAGTTTTTCTAACACAGTAAACAGAGAGATGGAAGAGAAGTTGACATCCATAAAGTAAGAAATCTCAAATTCCTTATACATTAACTAGAGCGACCAACGCTTCATCGAAACTTTACAATCGGGATCCTTTCTCAACCATCGATGCTTACAAAAATGGCAAAAATGCCTACATATACTCCAAAACAACAACAACAGCAAAAACAAGACACTGCATTAAAAACATTGTGTTTGCATCTCTTTTGACAGTCTACCCATGCAGACTCAGGATGATCATGCACCTATGACAGACGCTACCTTAACTTCGCATGGCCTTTGCAGGGGAGGTAGCTGAAACATTAAAGGCCAAAATGGTGTGTGCAGACTTCTCTGTCTAATCGAGGAATTCGGCATGGATTCTTTGGATAATCAGTACACCGAACTCCTTCGAACAGACCGCTTGCCAGACCCTCCATATCTCATATTCAATGAATGAAAGGAGGTTTCAACCATTCATTATTTCCTTCATTTACTCCAAGAGGAAACCAGGATCGAGGTCAGATCAGATGGCGCATGGAGATCATGATGATCCTTTCGACAACTTGAATCGATGCCTTTGGCCCCTTTTTCATGGCTCCTTTATTTCCCATGTGACCACGGGCTGCAACCCTGTGTCTATTCCCAAAACGATTTCGGCGTTCATAAATGGGAGTTAATTCCTTGCTTATTCACATCTGCGATGAGCAAAACGCCGAGATGGCCTAATTGGGCACCACGCGTCCCTCTCATATCTGACAGACTTGAACCTACTCGGTGATACTACGAACCTAACCCTGGGCACTTTCAGCATTTTGGGATTCGAGGTTTCGAAATGTGAAATGACGAGGAGCGCTTACCCCTCGAACTCTGGAATGTCGACATGGCACGGGTGCATGCTGTGTGTCCCTAAGATGTATGGTCGAGATAGCATCTACTACTTAGAAAGGGGTTTCTTTGAATCCCAGGCTTGCTTGATGTGACCTAGGCTAGGATCATGGGCTTGGCTCCAAAGGTGCTTTCGTCATTTCGTCGGTCGACGATTTCAGCTGTAAAGAATTAGAAGCTCTTCGTTTCCCGAAACAACGATCCCCGATACGCCGAGTGACCTCCACTTGTCTCAACTAGATCGGATGACCCAGATTTGCCTTGAACTATTGGCGCTATCCTTCATGCTAAGACTCGGGCAACTTGGCAGCCCTGAAATCCCGATGCACACTGATTTTCCCTTATGGATGAATCTGGACCATCGACAACATAACTTCTCCCTCTTACTTGCTTGGAAGCCTTAAAACGACATTTTTCCACGTTGCTCTCGGGCGCTACTCGTGCATCTTGCTAACCCGAATATTCTTATGCCTAGGACAAGAAATGTCACTAACATTAGGCTCCATGGGGGATATATTTGTCCCTGTGATGCTCTAAGAACTCATTCCGCAGCTTCAGTGCCTTGCTGTTGGGCTATGAATTCAGGCTCAAAACATCCCACTACTGAAAATACAAGCTAAAAAAGAAAAGCAACAAAATAAAAATACATGCTCAAAGGAGCTTATTTATATACAATTCTAAACTAATAAAACACTTTACATGGGACTAGGTGAAAGCAGATTTCCACCATAGCAATCAAGCAACTTCTTGAAGGGAAGCTCTTTCTTTCTGTCGATGATCGCCAACAGATGGTGTAACCATGACAGTAGAACAGCTACACCCTTCAACTTCTTCTCACAGGGTGAAGTTGATATGGAATAGGGTGACTCCAAGGCATAAAGGACATGCCACTCCATGTATTCGCCGACAGGGTCATAGAATGAGTGGCGAATTTCAAAAAATTGGTGATAGGCAGCTTCCTCTGCTACAGAGTTGCTCACATGTGGTTGAATATCTTTGATAAGAACAGGTGAGTGGAAAACCGATGTAGGCTCACTAATCTCAGGTGGTAGCTTCTTTCTGACTGGCTCTGGAATGAAATATGTGCTTAGTTGTTCCTCTAGTTCCTTTTCCTCTTCTTGGCTCTCCCCCGGGTCAAATTCGTATTCATCATAAATAGGGACCATGGGGTGGTTCTGCTTGTTGACTGGCTCTTCAATATCTTTATAGTGATCAAATGTAGGATAATCTTGTTGCTCATCATCACTATAATATACATCAAAAAGGAGTTGTCCTTCATTGATATGACCCTACTCCAGAACAGTGATCCCGTAAAAAAAATTAATTTCAGGGACAGTGGGACCTGCTGCTTCTGGCTGCTCATACATAATCCTTTTCTCTTTAATCCCAGGTAACAATATATCATGAGAAACCCCCTGGGGGAAAAGAGAAGAATCCTCTTCCACAACTAACCCCTCTTTTAAAAAGAGAGGGTCTTCGTCATCATGAGAATAGCTGCTAGGAACATCTGCTTCAACCCGATATCCAGGTGAGTCATCTACCATGGACCACATTTGCTCTATAAACTCACAATTTCCACAAGAGGCATGTTGATCGGTATGAACATATAAAAGAATAGAGGCATTTGATATGATGTCAGATGCTTCTGTTCTAGGGCTAACACAATTAATATCATTCAACACCTCCATATTTTCCTGGAAAATGATTTCCTCCATAGTAAAAGCTTCATCATGGACCTGGTCTTCAGGGCCAGCAGAGGCTTCATGAAGCGAAGAAAACTCCTCACAACAGTTTTCATACAAACAATCAGCTGGAAAATAATCTTTACAAAATGAATTGAAAGCCGTATGAAAACCTGTTAAAGAGCAGATGCTCGCAGCAGGAAGAGATCGACACCACTCAAGAGTGGCTCCCTTCAATGAACACCTGAAGAGCTTAATCTGGACATCCTCATGCGTGATATTGTGTCGGTGAATAGCTTCATGGAATTCCAGTAATTGCTCAGTTGGTTCCTCCCAACTTGTTGCATGAAATTCAGGGAGGAAATCTTCCCATTGGTCTCTATCAGGAAGTGCATTAGGAAAACCAACTATCTGGGAAAAGTCACAGAAAGCAAACCTTTGAGCCATAATTTTCTCCATATCGAACCAGTGGAGTCGCCAATCAATCCTCGAATCATGGAGTCGCCAGGTGAAAGATGCGTAAATTCAAATATTCCTGGTCCTTGTTCACCATCAAAGGCCAGATCTTAACATTGTTGTTACCCCAGGAAGCTTCTCAGGCTAAGAAAGAAGCTGTTGAAACCTTCTCGAGAAAGCTCCTTAGGGTCATCTTTCAGGTTTGCTAATAGTAGTCACAGCTAAAACAGTGATGTGGAAACAATGGAGTCGCCACAATGGAGTCGCTAGGTGCACAGTAGCAATATTTAAGGGATCTGATGTCTGATGAACCTTCAGAATCAGAGGCTCAATGTCATTCTGCCTAGGGAAAATCTTCCACTTCGTCCCCGGCAACGGCGCCAGAAATGTTAGCGACGGAAGTCGCTCTTGGATTGCAGCAGGAGCAGAGCCCGACGCCCATCAGTTTTATGTCACGGTAGTTTTTAATGGGTGATCAAATGGGTAGAGACTTGGGAATATATCACTCTAACTCAGGGACTGGGTCTAGCATGCAAGGAAAAAATGAGTTCTTGATCCAACTTCTGTCAGTAAATGATTAAAGGGTGGTAGAAGGAAGACTTGTGAGAGGAGTGAGCAAACTACTTTGGGAAATAGGCCTTTCAGCAGTTTGCAAAAGAAAAACTATAAATGAAAGATCCTCTTGGTTTAGATCTTCGGGTAACTGAAGGGGTGACTTGACTGGATCCTCCAATTCCAAGTCCTTCAGTGCTAAGAAAAACATAGAGACCGATTAGAAACAATGTGACTATTACAGTGATCCAACCTACATCATCCTATAACAGTCACAACTCGACTGGATACTCCAATTCTGAGATGTTCTAACACAGTAAATAGAGAGATGGAAGAGAATATGACATCCATAAAGTAAGAAATATCAAATGCCTTATACATTAACCAGAGTGACCACTGCTTCATCAGAACTTTAAAATCGGGAGCCTTGCTCAACCATCGATGCTTACAAAAATGGCGAAAACGCCTACATATACTCCAAAACAACAACAGTAGCAAAAACAAGATGTTGCATTAAAAACATTGTATCTGCATGTCTTCTAACAGTCTACCCATGCAGACTCAGGATGATCGTGCGCCTATGACAGACGCTACCTTAAATTCGCATGGCCTTTGCAGGGGAGGTAGCCGAAACATTAAAGGCCAAAATGGCGTGTGCAAACTTCTCTGTCTAATCAAGGAATTTGGCACAACTTCATTGGATAATTAGTACATAGAACTCCTTCAAACAGACTGCTTTCCAGACCCTCCATATCTCATATTCAATGAATGAAATGAGGTTTTAACCATTCGTTCTTGCCTTCATTTAATCCAAGCAGAAACCAGGATCGAGGTCGGATCAGATGGCACATGGAGATCATGATGATCCTTTCGACAACTTGACTTGACACCTTTGGCCCCTTTTTCATGGCTCCTTTCTTTCCCAAGTGACCACAGGTTGAGACCCTGTGTCTATTCCCAAAATGCTTTTGCCGTTCGCAAATAGAAGGAGTTAATTCCTTTATTATTCACATTTGCGATGAGAGAAACGCCAAGATGGCCTAATTGAGTGCCATGCATCCCTCTCAGATCTGATGGCCCTGAACCTACTCGGTGATATTGCGGGCCCGACTCTAGGCACTTTCGACATTTCAAGATTCGAGGTTTTGAAATGTGAAATGACGAGGAGTGCTTACCCCTCGAACTCCCGAATGGAGACATGGCACAGGTGTGCACCGCGTGTCTCTAAGATGTATGGTTGAGATAGCATCCACTATTTATTAAGGGGCTGCTTTGAATCCCAAGCTTGCTTGATGTGACCTAGGCTAGGATCGTGGGCTTGGCTCCAAAGGTGCTTTTGGCGTTTCACCAGTCGGCGATTTCAGCTGTAAAGAATTAGAATCTCTTCGTTTCCCGAAACAACAATCCTCGATACACCGAGTGACCTCCACCTGTCTCAACTGGATCGGATGATCCAGATTTGCCTTGAACTATTGGCGCTATCCTTTGTGCTAAATCCCAGGCAACTTGGCAGCCCCGAAATCCCGATGCACACTGATCTACCCTTATGGATGAATCTGGACCGTCAACAACATAACTTCTCCCTCTTACGTGCTTGTAAGCCTTAAAACGAGATTTTTCCACGCTGCTCTCGGGTGCTACTCGTGCATCTTGTTGACCTGAATATTCTTATGCCTAGGACAAGAAATGTCGCTAACAGGTCCAAATGTCAACTATGAAGTGGAGGTTAGGAACATGACAACCATACCAGACAATGTTAATCATTGGTATGTTTTTAGTGATGAATTGGAGCTTAAAAGGTTCTTGCAAACCATTGAAGAATTCTCAAACATATCCATTGATCAAGAGAATGAGGGAGATGAAAAAGAAAATCAATAGACACCTCATTTTCTAAACAAGGTGGTTGGCCACAAAATTGTAGAACTCAAGAAAAATCATATCCCAAGAAGCTTAGTACCACTGGAGAGGTTGTTTGATAGCAATGATGTCTCCAGGAAATTTTTCATGAAGAATTGGGAGAAAGAGGTAATGGACTGCAACATTGGGACAACTGCAAATCCAAAAATAGTCAAAATATCCAAGGCACGACCAGATGATAAAATAAATAGGTATGTCATCCTTATGAAAAGGTTTGTTGATATTTTTGCATGGTATTATGGGGACTTGAATACCTTTGATACTGAAATCATTCAACACAAGATCCCACTGAAGGTGGGCTCAAATCCATTTAGGAAAAAAATTAGATAATTAAATCCTCTGCTAATGTTTGTTATTGAAAAATAATTGAAATGAATTCTTGATGTCAAAATCATTGTTCCATTGAGATGTTCAGATTGGGTGGCCAACTTGGTGCCTGTTAGGAAAAAGAGTGGGGACATACACTTGTGTGTGGACTTCAAGAACTTGAACAGGTGTTCTCTAAAAGACAATTATCCTTTTCCCAAGATAGACAATATTTTTCAAAGGGTAGTAGGTTCTCATAGAATTTCCATGTTGGATAGTTATTATGGATATAATGAGATAACAGTGGTTAAATAAGACAAAGAAAAAACAACCTTCACCACCCCATCAGGCACATTCATGTATGAAAAAATTCCCTTTGGCCTGATGAATGCAAGGACCACTTTCCATAGGGCCATGGACATTCCATTTGTGGGTGGAAAGGACAAGTTCATGATTATTTACCTAGATGACATCACCATCTTCTCAAAATATTATGATTAACATCTACAACACCTGGAGCATATTTTTCAAAAATGCAAAAGGTATGGAATCTCTTTGAATCCCAAAAAGTCCCATTTTTCTATGTTAGAAGGAAAGATCCTACGTCACATTATATCATTAGGGGGAATAAATATAGACCTGGAGAGAGTATATGCTATTCATAAAATTAACATCCCTAGGAATAAGAAAGCTATCCAGTCTTTCATAGGAAAAAAATATTTTTTGAGGCTCTTTGTACCAAATTTTGTTGAAATCATAAGACATATTACTAACATGCCAAAGAAAGATGCTGAAATCAAATGGTCTCAGGAATCCAAATCATACTTCCAAATAATTAACTAGGCTTTGTTGAAGCCCCTTGTAACACACCCAACCCCTTAAGTACTATTTTAAGGCATGGGGTGTCAAAATTCCGCTTCCCTCCATCATCTCGGATTATATGTTTGAGGTCTTCTTCCTCTTCTTCTCATTAAGAGATTTACAACCACTATCGCCATGCTCCAACCCTAGATTTGGTTTAGAATTTATGCCCTTTCGAAGTTCTGCGAACCTCATTGGTTAAAGGCCATGTTGTGACCATGTGGATCGACCCCACACATACCATCCTCAAGCTCCTATATTCACGGTGGAAGTCCATCCACCGTCCAATCCACTAGCAAGATTTGATCCTTGTCTAACACACATGATAGCAGGGATTTCGGTGTTTGACACTGAATGTCTCTTTTTTTGTATGCACACATGTCCTTTGGAGTCCCAAATTCTTGTACTTCCTAAATTCTACCACATAGCTCCAACCTTCGACCCTTTCAACTTATCTTTGACATCACACACTAGACCTCCAGATTATCAAAGTCCTGGACTCCTAAAGGGTCCACTCTCGCATGTGGTGTTGTACTAGATACAAGGAAAAAATATAGGTGGGTTCCTCATACTCCTCTCGCCAAATGGACTGAGCAGTGAGTGCCATGTGTGATACGTGGCAAGGCAGAGGAGACACATGGCCCCTTCAGTGAGTGACATGTGTCACATATTAATGGGCCTATAGGGTCTATGGAACACATTAGTCCAGGTGAAATGTGGCATGTTAATCATGGGTCCACATCACCCTGGATGAAGTCACTGTTCCACGTCACTCCGAACTGATAGCCTTCCACCCCTTCAATCCCACGGTCAAGGTGTGTCCATGTAACCCATGGATCTATGACCCTTGGCACTTTTTAGCTCTAGTTTTAGGGGGGTTCTACCCACTCCACACTCCTTTCCTCCCAAAGTAGGACTTTGGTGAAGTTTTGTACATGATTCCTTCCTCTTGTTTGATCGACCAGTTGAGAGGGATCCTGAAGGGTCCTTAGATTGACGATATACATTGCTTCGTAACTCTAACATTTGGGGAGTTTAATGCCCTGACTTCACCATCCTCCTGAGGTAATACTTCATCGAAGTGTTGACTATAGTTTGGATCCAACGGACAAGAGGGATCCTGAAGTATTCCCAAATCGATGGTTCATGTCACTTCATAACTTTAGCATTCAGGGGTTTCCTTGCCTTGAACCACACTTCCTTCTAGATTTCCGAACTCTGAACATGTGGAGAACTCTTATCAACAGTCCATGTGCACTCTATGATGGGTGGTCAATATCTACTCTGGTATTCAAGCCTTCATGGGTTGTCTACCCAAATCAAAACACTCCTCAGATCTCCTAGAGTGTCGAACTCGGGACCACACTCGATCTGTCTCCACGTTCACCTCAGGCCAAAGTATAGGATTTTCTCCGGCCTTTGGAGCTTCAAAAAACTTGCATTCTATTTTGATTGGACTTCGATACCGCTGGATAACCAGACTTCTAGATAGTTATTTATTTGTGGACATGCAACCCTCTATTCTAAACAATATATATTAACTTCATGAATCCCTCATTCAGGGGTTGTTGGCATTAGAACACCTATATTCTCCTGAATTAGTCAATGTCGAACTGACTATGACGTTGATCCAATCATCAGACACTTGGAAGAAGGTAAGGATGACACTTGTCCCAATCAACTGGTGACACCTGTCAAGGTCTAATTGACCCATAATATCTATGAAGGTTCTAAATTGGGATGACACATGGCTCACCCACTTGGGGTACACATCACCTTATATGATGTCAGCATGATAATTCACTCCAGCCTATGGTGCTCTCACGATAACACTAGTTCACCACCATCTCAAATATCCCCGAGTGGGGCTTCTCTGAAGTACTTAGCACTACCCCTTCACTAGGCTCGATCTAACGGCTGAGAGAGATCTCGAAGGATACGAATATTGATGGTCCACAATACTTTGCAACTATGACATTTGAGGGTGTTGGCGGTTGTGAAGTTTTAACATCCTGGAGTTTCGAGCTCCTATAGCTTTGAAGCCAATAAGAGCTAGATCCTTTCAGACTAGCGTAGGGATCCCAGACCCTGGTCATATGGACCCTCTAATGAATCTTGGGTATTAATATCTACTCTTAGCCAAGATTCAGTTAAGGTCATGTGAACGAGCCTGTGGTCTCTTAGGCTACTAGTTTGATGGAAGTGCCCTCCAAATTCGCAGAACTTTAAGTTCCAAAATAGGGCGGGGTATCTTTGAACCATCCAAGAGGCCCAACTTATCACCTTACACTCATTTTCATGTAATGTCTTACAGAATAACAATTAGGAATTCTCATTATAAATTAAACACTGCAAATCTTAGTCATATACACAGATATTCAGTAATGCATTTAAATTCAATTGCATAGGGTTCAAGAAATACTTATCTATTATAGTTGATAGTTGACTGTAGGAGTTAGCTTCTCCATGCAACCATAGGTTCATAGGAATTCAATCTTAACACTTGGGCCACCCCCGTGCCAAGCCATGATATCACTAGGGAACCTTCACAGTTTCTTAGCGGTTCATTCTCTGTCACAATCTCTATGAGGTTTATCATATTCTCCCTCAGCATCAAGCTCGCGAACTTCTTCTCAAGTTGTGTCTTCTGCAACTTCTTAGAGATCCTTTTTCTTGTTTTCCATAGTAACCACCACAACTTATCAAGATCCCAATTCTTCTTCTCAGTTGGAGAGCCTCTCACACTCTCCTTTCTTTCTTCTGCATATTCGAGTCAAGCATTCCTTTTTCGGTGCATCTTCTCTCATCTTTTTCATGTTTTATTTCACGCCTTTTCTCCTCCTCATGAAGGTTATCCACTTGTCATGTTCCTTATATTAAAAGGAAACTCAGGTCAGTCTGGTCCTGTAGGAAAAAATTCCCTCTATGGTACTTCAAGCTGACATTTTTTTGTCTCCCTAGCCAAACCCTTCATGCTTCCATTCATGGGGGTATTTGATTTTTCAATCACGGGTCCTTCTTTCCTTAAATTATTCCTCCTTGGAATTTGGATGAGGCTTATTATCTCAGCAAAGAGAATTTGGATCATTTCAATTAATGAACCCTCTCTATAGTTCCCTCACTCTTTCCTCTAGTGATATCATGTCCAGTACTTCAAGGCTTCATCCCCATAGTCAATTATCAACAATCCAAACAACAATACCTTTACATTTTTCACATGCCATCGCATGGGGATAATAATTAATGATTAATTACAAGATGGGAAAATAGGGGTGTTACAATCCCTTCCACTTAAAAGTAACACCATCCTCAATTCTCTTTCTTAGTAGCACCTGGCATGTATTTTTCATCCAAATGCTTCATAAATTTTGATCCTCTTTCTAGGCCAAGTCCTTTCAGAATCGTGGCCTTTCTCACCTTCCTTCAATAATTTTGGACAATAATCATATTAATCACAATTTCATGCGAAAACATTTTATTGTTGTGCAAAATTCAAGAGGAAAATTTTCATAATATAGCACAATAATTATTTGTGCAGTCTGTGGATTTGCATCCACATGGTTTTCTTGTTATCTGGGATCACTATTTTTCTTGGACATACCCATTGTGTTCATGATCCCAATCGATATTTTATAAGAATTATCAAAGTCTACTCTTCCTTGGGGTCACTCACCCTCCAAGACCAAGCTCAAGGATCCCCTTCTCTGCTATAAAGTTCCTTGGGCAATCCATCTTTCCTTTCCAAGGCTTCCTTTCCAAGGATTTCTTGCAGAAGAAGAATTTCAAATACTTCATTGAGCCTTATAGTCGAGGCTTCCCTCCTGCTTGTGTTACCACAACACAACATGTTCGAAGGTGATCATGGCTTACCACATGATTCTCATGTCTGAATCGGTAGCCTCTTTCATGCTTTCCAACTTGACAACCTTCACCTCTCCTCCCAAGAAATATATTTTTTGTCTCACTTGTATCACATGTATACAAAAATTATGAGATATTACCATCGATTTCAAATTCATAATTTTATTGCAAATATGTTACCCATAGATTTCCACATTCCACATTTATTTTCATATATATTCCACATAGGAACCATATTTTCCAGTATGGGAGCTTCTTCCCCATAGTAGTTATCTCAACAGGTAATTGGTATTCCTTATGGACTTACAATACTGCCATATCCAAGACCCTTTTCTCCCTACAATTTCCACATTCCTCAGCCAAAAAAATTCTTAATTTTCATGCACTTTATATTTTTAAAACTATGCATACTAATAGTCCAAGTTATTTTCACCTATTCAAGGATACAAATAAAAAGAAAATATCATTATTTAAGTATGCATCCTTTCAACATACTAAATTTTTCCAAATGCAATTAAGATATTAAATAAATTTAATTAGTGTGCCAATATCCATGGCCACATCCATACCCAATGCACCCTTACATTGGTTTTAAATTAATATATTTCATGTCAAGCACTTTTGCCAAGGAGTGTTGGAAATCAAACCACTTATTACCATATGGATTCTCTGTCCATATTTATTATTATAGAAAAACCATATTTTCTACTCTGAATCAACCACGGCCTCAAATCATCACTCATGAAACTCAAAGTTTCACATGAATGCCTTTAAGAATTTATTTCCTTATCAATAATCATGGTGCCAACATTTAGGGTCACCTAATTTCTCTCCTTACCAATCATACAACTCTGTAGAGTACTAGAAGATACTTCTTCCACAATGGGCATCCTTATATATGACCCATTATTTTACCACATGCATCTTCTCAATGCATTAAATCAACGTGTTATCTATGAGAACTTGTGTTTCCAATCATTCCTTTATTGTTCAATTCATACATATCAGTTCATGAACTCTTTAAAGGGTTGCAATGATGCAAGGCTGAAGTTAAACCCTGTCATATCCTTCTTAAATGCCAACAGAACTCAAAACCAGACTTTCAAATCACCCACAGAATCCAATCACCATGCACGTTTACACAACATTAACATGTGGGTTCCTTGTAGGTTCACCCACCGATCGTTCACAGATCGACTGTTCATAGTGATTGTGGAACCCCAATGTGCTCACTCTTTATCAAAGAATTCAATCTCCGTAATATGAAAATTTCTTGCCCAAATCTTTTAATCATAGTCATTGATCATTGTTGGCACAGGGGTAGACCTAGGGTTCAACACTTCAACAACGCACCAACAAAACCCTAACTACGGTCCATTTCAGAAACACCTGCGAAGCAGGTGAAGTATCACCTAAGGTAGAGGCAGGGGGGTTATAGGACTCAGGTGTCTGTAACCAAGATGGGACACAGATCTGTTATTACAGCACTATTGAGCTCACACCACACCCTAAAAAGTCTCTGCCAAACTTTACTTTTTGGGTACCACTTAATCTTTTGGTATTGTCTAATTTAGAACGTTGTTGTTTTCTCTTATCATTGTTTTCTACAATTTCTCCTTGTTTCTTTAAAATTTTACCTGAACATGTCAAAACAATCATAACTTAAAGGGATTAACATTTGATTAAAGAATCAACCACTAAATTGTTTTACCTGATGCATCCAAAATTCGGCACCCAGAAGAATCAGAGATGAAAGAAAATCATCTTAGAAAACTAAGGACGTCGATTGCCAATTTTCGACGGTGTCAATAAAAGGGGAGTTGTTCTTTCGAGATAAGCATTGCACAAGAAATTTGTCAATGACCAACTTCATTTCGACATCGGCAAAACGCGAAAGGAAGTAGTCGTTTGTGGGAAAATAAAGTAATCGCCGATGGCCGATCCCATCAAAGCACTTCGGCATCGGCGACTTATGAGTAGCTAAACCCGTATGGAGCGTAAAACATTTTCCAGGCCACCAACTCTAGAAAATTTTCGGCATCGGTGAAATTCCAAGAAGCTATCCCAAGGAAAAGGATGCGATAAGTTCATCCCTGGTTACTAACCCTTGATATCTAATCAGCATCGGTGATTCTTAGGCTTGATTAGGGAGTGTGTAACTGAAAGACGGTTACCACCTCTGTTGGTGCTCATGTGTCAATTTACCAGTCTTTATCTTCCATGTGTCACGTCAGAACCATATGACAAAAGTAATCAGCATCGACGGTTTTCTTTTTGTAAAAAAGAAAAAAAATGTATCAACGAAAATCCCATAGCTCTACGCCAATCTCCGACTTCCCCATTCCGAAAATGACACGATGGGATGTTTTAACTCTAAGATACACTAGATATGATGCATTTAATCGATTGATTAATTCCCACATCACGCATTAGTTTCTAATCCATGTGCAAAGAAAAATGACCGTTTTAGCCTATAGATACAGTGCACCTCCCTCCATGCCTCCACCCTCAACCTACGTAAAATTGATTACAGAAAATTAGCGGTAAATAGTTTTGAATTTCGTCCCATTACTTGTATTAACAACTTGATGCGATTGGTAAGTTCTCTCTCATTATATTATCCTGAAATATTATAAGCTAGAGCATTCTACGTGCAAAGAAGTCTAGAACATCCAGAGGAGCAAGACAAATGACCTGGAGAAGGCGTCCAAGGTATAGTGAGTATTACGCAACAAAGTTTAGCAAGCATACAGGTATGTACCAGTCTGGTTTTTTTTATTCCTACTCACATGCAAATTATGATCTAATATTACTCTGTATGTAGGCCCTAATTGAATGATTTCGGTTGCAGGAATGATGCCTTTGAAGAAACCTACCACTAGGAAATCTCCTAGAGCCCCAAAGCTGTAAGAATCAGAAGCAGGAGAGGGATCCTCCACGACCATTACAAGAAAATTGGAATTCACTTCCAAGCTGACGCCCATCATCAAGGTGATCACCAAAGAATCCTTCACTCAGCCCCTGGCCTTTGGGGACACAGAGGTGAACATTGGGACCAAGACAATATTTTCATACTGGGAAGACCTGTTCAAGAAAATCAAGCACGAAGAATTCCCAGAATATGCCCCACATAGCGATCTTGACACAAGGAAGCTTGATGATGATGTCTTCGTCAACATCTGCAAGGCTTACCTACACATGGTGGCGAGCAGGACTCTGGTTTTCCCTTGCATTGAACTTTTGAAATGGCTCATTGACCACACTGATGCACAAAAGTGTGTAATTAATGATGATAATGGTCAAATCGCCGAGGTTTTCCTCCCAGTAGAAGTCCAAAATTATTAAAAGCACAGGGACCCGAATGAACGTTTGAACACGAATTTTGTTGTTAAGTTTTACTAGAAGCATGACACCAGAAAAATCATGACGTCCTAGTGGAGAGAAGACAAAACATTCACCAACTAAAAATCTGGCTGGTAGCCGAGGACCAACCTCAGTCATCTTTATATCTATCTAATGGATCTCCTTTGTCGGTTGTATGGAGAGAAAGATTGTTCCAGATTTTCGGAGGCATGCTTGTCTTTGGCTTATACTATCGCCATCTCCGGAACAAGCTTCAAATGGGGTGCTATCATCTCCAAACAACTTATCACCTGCATTCTATAGGCTCAACAGCTGAAGGAAGGAGAAACTGTTGCCTTCTACATGGCGTCTTATCTATTGGAAGTCGTCTGTGCAAGAAATGCCTTCACCAGGATGAACCTAAGTTGGCATGCTTCTGAGCTCCCTGTCCATGTCTACTTCGACATCTTGTGTGAGAACAGATATAAAATATCCTACTCTCTCATTTGCGACCAATTTATCACACCTATTCAGTTTTTACTATTCAATAAAGAGTGTCCAAGGCTGTCTGATGCGGCCAAAAACGTTATATCAAAAGTTGGCCACTGGTACTTGGATGAGCGTGAAACCTACATTAGGGTTTTCGGTGCCATTGGAGCACCACATTTTCTACCTATATATGTCCCCAACCAACTAGTACTAGGTAAAATATGTTACCAAACTATCTTACAAAGCTACAATGCCACTTTGGTGAAGGATAAGAAGCAGGCATTCATACCCTATGAGTTTCATATCGGCTTCTACCTGGTTAAAGACACTACACAGGCCAAGCAAGAGGGATTAAGTCAATTGGAATTTTGGTTCCAAACAGGACATTTTTGCAAGCATGACCCCAAGGGTCTAGTCTCGAAACATGCATCACAAGTATCGTCCTATTGGTCTTATGCCCACGACCGGTTTGAGGCTGAAATTTTCACTGAAAATGCTCAAGACTGGGATGAGGTGGTGGCAAGAGTGGCCGACCCCAGAGTAACGAAGTTCAAGGCCATGAGTTGGGAAGAGAAAATGGTGTCCTTGGAGAAAGCAATGCAAGAAATTATCAGGAATAGGGAATAAAGGGTAACATTCGAATCGACTGAGATGATGGAAACTCCCCAAGGAGCCCCTGTATAGAACTGGAATTTTCTCGAAACTCTGAGTAAACTAGAAAGAGGGAATCTCTTAATCCAAAATGCTCAGCAAGTTATGGATCTAGCATCGAATGATCTGACCCTCTTATCAAGTGTTCAAACTAGTAACCCAAAGGAGAGCCCAATAGGGGTAGGCGGATCCAAGCTCACAGACCCCAGTAACATCAACAAGTTAGATGACTCTGAATCCACATTGCCACCAGCTGATTCACTAGTAGGCACGACAATTCAATCCAATTCGGGTTGGGTGTTGGTCGAAACAAGTGTGCCTAACCGTCAAACCATTTTCATAAATATATACAGTGATTATGAGAGCCTGGAGGCATCTCAGGAAACCTCTGTGCATGTAGAAGAAGAAAAGGGAGCTGAGTAAAAAACACCTCTTGTTCCTAATGTTCAGATTCAAGAGGACACACAAGAAGCAAAAGGAACTGAAAGTGGCCTAGAAATAGAAATGCCTTATGTGTCAGAGACCCGACTAGGTAATCCCAAGGACAAGTTAGAATTGGATGAGTCAGAAGAAAGGTCCCTGTAGAAGGACGTCAGTGATGCCATGGCTAGTATACAATCGAGTATTGATCTCCCTCTCAACACATATATTCCACTTGATACTTAGGTCCCCGATAAACAACGGGAGCAGGTCGGGACTTCAGAGCAAAATAAGGAGGTTCAAGAGTCTGATATTGAACAAATATATACCACTGGTAGCCTGGGAAACATGGTCACATGGGGAAACCAACAGATACTAGAGCTGGTAGATGAGGTAGAAGACATCTATGCAATCTCCTATTATCAAAAGAGGAAGGCCATTGTGCAAAGGACTGCTAAGAAGAGAAATATTATTGTGGATCATTCCATTTTGGTTACCACAGAGGAAAACTTGATCAACACAACAGATGCTTGCACATATGAACTGATAGGTGTGGAAAGATCCCTCTCTGATGCTGCCCAAGATAGGTCCAAGAGGGATGAAAGAGAATGAGATGATACTCTGAAGGAACCGGAACAATTGTGCCATATTTTTGAGTATTACAAAGGCACCACACAGACTATGGGATATTTCAAGAGTGATTTTTCAGAAGTTTACAACGAGTAGAAGAAAGAAAGAAACCTGTTAACTGAAAATATATTTGAATTCCAAGAGGACACTCTCATGGCCCTCACAGCATGCAAGGAGATGGAATGATGGAATCGAAGAGCACTGCAAGCGGTGGAAATACTCGAATACATTGAGGTAATCCAGTAAGGTCGAGAAAAGGAAGAACATGGCATTCAACTGATAGGAAAAAGTAGTCTAGACTGCATGAAGAGATCCGCAGAATACTGGAGTAAGATGTCTTGGGACCCACATCAAGAGATCCAAGAACAATATGCCAAGTTCCATAAGAACTGGGATAAAATTAATAAAGTAATGAAAGATATCAAGCTCCCTGAGTTCGGCACCTGCAGCGAGTTTATTGACATAAGAGACATTCTCAAGGTGTATGTCGAACAAGACTCCCTATGGACTGAAGAGTGCACAAAGGTAGCTGATGCAAGGATGGGACAGATGCAACAATTCACAAAACACCCGATCAGAGCTAAAACTATGTTGCAACAACTAAATTCCACCTTGGTAAATTACCGATCGCATGCAACGGACATCAGAGGGATATAAGCGGCCCTAATGGAACAACACAGATTCCTGTGGGCACAGACTTGTGAAGAAATGTTCATCAATTGGTCTAAATATGAAAGGAGTCATCCTTTCAAAGAAATATCTCGGGTGGACTAATCAAGAAACTGTTATGAGATAATGCCATGTGGCAACTTTTGTTTGGTTCAAACTATACTTAGTCGTTAAACTTCGGTTAAGATTGAGATTATAAATAAAGGCCTTGACCGATTAATTAGGGGTCGATGGTGTTAGGACCCTGTAATGTACCTTTTTGCTCACACTTTTTTCTACCATTACATCCTTTTTCCATTCACATTTAAACTTACATTATCACCTCACCCTATCTCTCCAAAGGTATATAACGTCTCTTCTCGTTTCTATATGTTTAATCTGTTTTGCATATAATTTTACATTACTCTCGTACTTAACCATTGATTAGAAATATATAAGTGCTAAAACAGTTTGAACTGCAGATTATCATTGTTGTTTAAAGGCCCGTTGCTGAAACAGTCAAAAGAACGCAAACCCCATGGCTAAAACAGTCTGTGGGCTACGATGCTGAAACAACAACTCACACAAGAAGAAGTTGTAACACTTTCCATGGTCTATGATGTAAAAACAACAATTCACACAAAGAAGCTATTACACTGACCACAACAGCCGCACCTTGAGCCAGAATTAACCATCGATGATGCATGAGACCACATTGTTGAAACAGTCAGAACGCAAATCCGGTTGCTAAAACAACCTGTGATTTGTAATGCTAAAACAACATACAACAGCAGTAACAAGAAGATAAATAAATAAGTTGTTACTCCAGCCGCAACAGCAACACCTTACTCAACACCTTTTCAACTATTGTAATAGCATTCTGTTACGGGAGACCAAGATATCCTATTCCAGTATAGAGAATAGATCTGACTAAGAATAGGATTCATATGTACACCTGTAATTTGATGATCAAATTGTATTGAGAGGATTCTCCTCTTTAAATAAGAGGAAATCATCATTAGATAGAACCTTCTTCTTGGTTAAGAAAGGATTTACAAAGAAGTACGTGTTTTACTTCAGACATTGTAACATGATATAGTTGATAGATGAATAAAAGATTGTTCTGAGCATTTCTTTCTAGTTCCTTTCGTTTCAGGGGAATCTTGTGAGAAGAGAGGGCCCACCTTCTTCACAAGATTCACCCATTAGCTTTGTAGTGTGTTAGTGTTATTTCTGTTCATACCTTGATTAAATTCTATTTTAATGAAACTCTACTTTACTGAACTCTGTTTTGCTGAAACTCTGCTTTACTGATTGTTACATTGTTTTCATATGATTCATGCTTGGGTAACTATTAATGATTCTAGTTAGCAATCATGTTTGGTGAATTTATGAAAGCGTGATAATCAGGGATAGGTGCTAAAGATTCCTTCTTGGGGAATAGGGTTTTGTTCTCTGTTAAGAGATAGTTAGCCTTCAGTGTGTGTCAATCATTTGAATTAGTAATGAGTTCATGAAAGTGTGATGATCGGAAACAGGTGTTGAAGATTCCTTCTTGGGGAATAGGGTCATGTTCTCTGTTACAGAATAGTTGGTATTTCCTTTTGCAGTATCTTGAAATATTTCTTTCCTAGGTTTTTATTTCTTAATGTAATCCAGGATTCTTTGGACAATTATTTCTTTAAACTTTGAACTCTGCAATAGGTAGGTTTCTTTCCTGTAATTCAAGTTAGAACTTCAGTTTGTTCAAAGCAAGGTGCGATTAGAGAGAACCTTCTTCTTGGTTAAGAAAGGATTTACAAAGAAGTACGTGTTTTACTTCAGACATTGTAACAT
This sequence comes from Picea engelmannii, assembly GCA_009831015.1. Taxonomy (NCBI): domain Eukaryota; kingdom Viridiplantae; phylum Streptophyta; class Pinopsida; order Pinales; family Pinaceae; genus Picea; species Picea engelmannii. Next base: position 57,474 of record ML823783.1, read on the forward strand.
GATACAGTTGACAGATGAATAAAAGATTGTTATGAGAATTTCTTTCTAGTTCCTTTCGTTTCAGGGGAATCTTGTGAGAAGGGAGGGCCCACCTTCTTCACAAGATTCACCCATTAGCTTTGTAGTGTGTTAGTGTTATTTCTGTTCATACCTTGATTAAATTCTATTTTGTTGAAACTCTACTTTACTGAACTCTGTTTTGCTGAAACTTTGCTTTACTGATTGTTACATTGTTTTCATATGATTCATGCTTGGGTAACTGTTAATCATTCTAGTTAGAAATCTTGTTTGGTGAATTTATGAAAGTGTGATAATCAGGGACAGGTGCTGAAGATTCATGCTTGGGGAATAGGGTCCTATTCTCTGTTAAGAGATAGTTAGCCTTCAGTGTGTGTCAATCATTTCAATTAGTAATGAGTTCATGAAAGTGTGATGATCGGAAACAGGTGATGAAGATTCCTGCTTGGGGAATAGGGTCCTATTCTCTGTTACAGAATAGCTGGTCTTTCCTTTTGCAGTATCTTGAAAGATTTCTTTCCTAGGTTGTTATTTCTTAATGTAATCCAGGATTCTTTGGACAATTATTTCTTTAAACTTTGAACTTTGCAATAGGTAGGTTTCTTTCCAGTAATTCAAGTTAGAACTTCAGTTTGTTCAAGGCAAGGTGTGATTAACGTATTTTTACTACAACTCTAGATTGATTTTGAGATTGAGCATATACAGTGTGTGATTACCTTTGAAATAAACAGACTTCCCTGGGTTGACAATTTATGTAGCACTTGATTGTTTAGTTAAATAAGCAATTATAGTGACCAACATTTTGGCGTTGTTGCCAGGGAAGGTAATTATAGATTTCAAAAGAACTGATGTTCTTTCAGATATAAATATTGCATGAGAGGACGCAGAGACCCCAAAGAAACTAACCCTACAGGTGGCAGGGGTAGAGGAAGGGGAGGAAGAAAGACTTATATTGATGATATTATATCAAAATCTGAATCTGCTGCTCCTCAACGACCAAACTCTAGGAAACCAAAATCCCAACCTTCCTTTCAAGCAAAATTTGAAATGGGGAAAGATTTTTGGAGTCATGAGACAGTCGAGAAACTAGCAGGAAGCATTGAGGATAGAACAAGCGCAGTGGGGGAGAAAATAGAAGAAAACATGGATGAGTATAATGAAGAATTGCATCATGAAGAACAGGCAGGTCCAGAAAGAGAGGTAAATGATGAAAACTCTTTCTCCACCTTAGGATTTCCTATTGGTGATATTCCTAGAGGGGTAGCTCCTATGAAGAGCATCACACTCTCAGCGCTACCTAACTTTCATCGTTTAGCTTCAAAGGATCCTGATGAATTCCTTTTTGAGTTTGACATATTATGCAGAAGTTATGATTACATCTCCAATGCTAAAAAATTAAAGCTATTTCCAACAACATTGAAAGGAAATGCACTAATATGGTTCATGAGTCTTGGAGGTCATGTAATCACAACATGAGATCAGATGAAATATAAATTTCTGCATAAATACCAGGACTATTGCCGAACAAGAGAAAAAAGGGAGGAACTATTCAATATGATACAGAAAGAGGATGAAAATCTGGAGGACTTTGTAGAAAGGCTACAGTACAATCTACAAAGATCCAGTCACCCCGATGTAAGTAAAGATATTCTTAAAATGATATTACTAAAAGGAGTAAGGGATGACTGTCTAGATATGTTGAATATGCTTGGAAAATGGGACATATCTAAAGAATCATATGATAAAATTGTTAACCTATGTAAAAGATGTTCAAGAGGAGATTCAAGGAATAGATCAAATAGTAGGGATACCACATTTTCAAGATTTCAAAAATCAGCGAGTGAGGGAGCAACAAGAGCCGAAATAGGTAATTTACTTGAAGGTTTTAAAACTGAAATGTTAAGCTCTTTTACCTCACAAATTGATACCCTGCAGATTCAAAAGAAACAAGCTGAAGCAGAAGTAGCTCTGTCCATCTTTTTTTCTAAATGCAGAGACAAGCACCCACGAAGGGAATGCCCATTGGACAAAAAGCCAATCTGCACCATCTGTGATAAGGATCATGAAACTCAACAATTCCCTTCTTTACTAGGAATCAAGGTGGAATTACAACCAACTGATGAAGAAGCTGAAGCTGTCTATCTGTTGACACAGAGAAGGCAATGGAAACCGTGGGGACAAGGTATGAATCCTAACATGCCATTTACATCTTCTAATCGTTGGAATAACTATCCTTCTTTTAATCAAGTGAATTACCCTCCCTATAATGAAATGCAATACCTAAATCGAATGAATTACCCACCCATGCAACAAACTAACCCACCCTTTGTTAATCTGTCAATGTGGACTCCTTGGCCTCCACAACAACAACCGTATCTTAACCAATGGAATCCAAATTGGAGAGGACAACAACCCCTATTCCCAAATCAATTACCTCAATCACAATTTCTGCAACCACTCTCCTTACTATCAGGTACTCCACCAAACAATCAAATAATGAGGCCCCAACTACTTGTACAACCTAACACTAACCCCAATAATAAAGTTGTGCAGTGCATTGATATTCATAACCAGCCTACATTTTCTCTTCTCCCTGTGAAATGCAATGATATTCATTTACGATATGGGAGAATAGTAGAACCTATCATAGCTGATGTTACCTCTTCTGATAAAGAGGAAACAAAAGAGCATGATGTACATGAAGAGGTACAATCATCCTCTAGCACTACTTCTAAAACAGCAAAACCACCATTTCCTGAGCGTTTAGCTTTGACTAAAATGCCTGAGCCACCGGCTTTCAATATTCTAGGGGAATTACAAACTATTTATGTCAAAATCCCTCTATTACAAGCACTCTGAGATGTACCAATTTATGCCAGGACTATGTGAGACATTTGTGTTAAGAAACCTGGTAGGAAAATTAAGGATCCCCTCATAGTTCATGTCATGGGTGACTTGTCTACACTAGTGTTAGGTAAAGTTCCCCCAGTTAAATATGGTGATCCTAGCCACCCTACCGTCTCAGTACAAATTGGAAAAATGATAATCCCTCGAGTCCTGGTAGAACTAGGCACTGCTATCAATATTATGACTCTGGAAACCTCACAACTGTTACAACTGCAGAATGAAATCAGAGACACCCCAACTATCCTAGAATTAGCTGACCATTCTACAATCAAACTGGAGGGAGTCATTGAAGACCTAATTATCTTAGTGGAATCCTGTAATTATCCAGTTGACTTTGTGGTATTACAACCTAAAACAAAGTTGGGGGGCCACCCTCTAATTTTGGGCAGGCCTTGGCTAGCCACAACATATGCTTTTATCAGTTGTAGATTAGGATCAATGACAATTTCCAATGGTTATGAGACCAAACAACTTACCCTCTACCCTCACGCTACACCCTTGATTAATAATGATAATTCTATATGGGTAGACTTTGATGATCAACTTACTCAACCCATCTTGATTATCGGACAAGCCTTAAGCCTTAAAGATGCCACTGAGGATGAAGTAATTAATAATTTTATTTGTGAACCCTCCTCTGCGACTCCAGAAACTCATAACCAACTAGTTTCACTTTTGGAGTCAGATAATCAGGAAAACCTTAACTCTGAAAACCCACCTCAAACATCTGCCACCATCTCTTCTAAAAGCATACCAGTAGAAATTGAACCTAGTAAAACATTGAACATAAACCCCAACCTGACAGATGCTAAAACACAACAATTAATGAAGTTACTTCTTGAACATAAAGAAGCATTCACATGGGACTATATAGATATGAAAGGAATTTCTCCTGAATTATGTACTCATCATATATATATCAAGGAATATTGTCAACCGATCTGCCAATATCAACGACGAATGAACCCTAATTTAAGAGAAATCCTTAAAGAAGAACTTCAAAAATTTCTCAATGCAGGGTTTATATATCCTATATTAGACAGTGAATGGGTTTCCCCGTTGGTAATAGTTCCTAAGAAAAATGGAAAATGGAGAGTATGTGTGGACTATAGAGCCTTAAATAAAGCCACTCAAAAATATCACTTTCCATTACCATTCATTGATCAGGTGTTAGATAGTTTGTCAGGGAATAATTTTTTCTCTTTTTTAGATGGTTTCAGTGGGTATAATCAGATCAAAATTGCACCCCAGGACCAAGATAAAACCACTTTTACTAGCCCTTGGGGAACTTTTCCTTATAGAGTTCTCCCATTTGGACTATGTAATGCACCAACAACCTTTCAAAGAGCAGTTATAGGAATCTTTTATGATATTCTTAATGACTCTATGGATGATTTTACCCCTTATGGTGTTTCTTTTTAGGAAGCACTACAAAACCTTGAGAAAGTACTTAAACGATGTATACAAGCCCACCTCTCCTTAAGTACAGAAAAATGTCATATGATGATGAGTGAAGGAATAGTCCTTCGACATTTTATTTCATCTCAAGGAATTCAGATGGATCCATCCAAGATACAAGTCTTTAAAAATATTCCTACTCCCAAAACCCAAACAGAGGTAAGAAGTTTGCTAGGACATGCTGGATACTACAGAAGATTTATCAAAAAAAAATTCAAAATAGCTTCTCCCCTGTTTGTGTTACTGATGAAAAATGTCGAATTTAAATGGACTAATTCTTGCCAGGAAGTATTTAATACACTTAAACATCAGTTATCTACAGCCCCTATTCTAAGAGGACCTGATTGGACACTTCCCTTTCATATATCCTATGATGCTTTAGATACTGCAATAGGAGCTGTCTTGGGACAAGAAGAAAAACATCTCCCTTATGTTATTTACTTCATTAGAAAGAATATGACTCCTGCTGAACTTAACTATACAATTACCGAAAAGGAATTCTTAGCAGTTATCTATGCTATTAATAAATTTCGACATTACATCACTGGCTACTCTACTCTTGTCCATACTGATCACTCAGCTATCAAATATCTAATGAACAAACCTATCACAAATGCTCGAGTCACTAGATGGTTACTATTATTGCAAGAATTTGATATTACAATTGTAGATAGACCAGGAAAAGAAAATGTAGTTGATGATTTCCTTTCTCGGTTAACACCTGATGATGATACCCTAGTAGATGATTCCTTTCCTAATGAATATCTATTTGCAGTATCTTCTCACTCACCATGGTATGCAGATATCGCTAACTACTTGGTTGTAGGGAAGTTACCACCACACCTATCCCACCGGGAGAAAAGAAGAATCATTCAACAAAGTGCTCGGTATAGTTGGATAAGTGGGTGTCCTTTCCACACAGGACTTGATCAAGAAATCCAAAGGTGCATTAGAGAAGATGAGGTTTATGATCTACTAAAATCTTGTCATGATGGCCCTTATGGAGGGCATTTTGTTGATAAAAGAACAACACATAAAATTCTCAGGATGGGGTATTATTGGCCCTCACTCTTTAAAGATGCAAAGAAATATGTTCGGGCCTGTGATAGTTGTCAAAGAATGGGCCAACCTAATCATGGAGATGAAATGCCATTAAACCCCTAGATATTACTTGAACCATTCGAAAGATGGGCCTTATACTTTGTAGGACCCATTAACCCCCCATCCAATCAAAAAGTTTACATGGTTGTCTTCACAGATTATATGACCAAATGGGTGGAAGATAAATCACTTCATAGAGCGACTAAAGAAGCAGTTCTAGATTTTCTGTTTGAAGACATCTTCATCAGATTTGGAGTGCCGAGAGAATTAGTTACAGATGGGGGACCTCCTTTCACTTCTCACAGTTTTAAATCCACCCTTTAGGAATATCATATTCAACATAGAATGACTACACCATAACACCCCCAAGCCAATGGATAGGTGGAAAGCACAAATAAAGTAATAGAAGTCATTCTCACAAAAACAGTGACGGAAAACAAAAAGGACTGGTCTCACAGGCTCCCTGAAGCATTATGGGCCTACAAAACTACCTGGAGAAATACTACAGGATTCTCTCCCTATGAATTAGTTTATGGAAAAAGTGTCATCTTTCCTGTAGAATTTGAAATCAAAACCTTAAGGACTGCTTTAGCTGTCAACCTTGATTTGACCGATGCACAGACAACCAGGTTGCAGCAGCTTAATGAATTGGATGAAAAAAGACTGGATGCCATTCATCAGACAACTATGATTCAACAACAAAGATCAAAATGGCATGACAAAACTATCAAACATAAGCAATTCCAAAAAGGTAATTGGGCCCTATTGTACAATTCTCAGTTTAAGGAATTTCAAGGGAAACTATGTACAAGATGGTTTGGACCTTACAAAGTGGACATTGTTTTCCCCAATGGAACAGTAAGGCTCCTCACAATCGATGACTCTAAAACACCATTACTTGTGAATGGTCATCGGCTCCATCTGTACCAGGGCCCTATTTCCAAAGAAGATTTTAAGGCCACATGCATGGTAGACTCTCATTACCTCTTTTTAGAGGGGCCTCCTACCCCTCATTGCAATTAATTCTTTTTGAAATTAATTTCTTTAGTATTAGATTAGATTAGATTTAGTATACTAATAATCCCTATCAAGAAATGGCATGTTACAATTGATTTTTGCAGATTATCGATTAAAGAAAAGGCCTACCAAGGAAGGACGATCTTACTTCAAGAAGAGCCAAGCTTCATCTTGTGAAACATTACTTTTCTCTCTTTTTCCCCATTGCTGAAACACCACTGTTCAGGAATTTCTCCCTTTTTTTCCCCATTACTGAAACACCATTGTTCAACAACCTTTTGTTTTCTTTTCCCCCATTGCCGAAACACCACTGTTCATCAATTTTTCACATTTTTCCCCATTGTTGAAACACCATTGTTCAGCAATTTCTCCCTTTTTTCCCCATTGCTGAAACACCACTGTTCAGCAACCTTTTGTTTTCTTTTCCCCCATTTCCGAAACACCATTGTTCAACAATTTTTCACAATTTTCCCCATTGCTGAAACACCATTGTTCAACAACTTTTCGCCCTTTTTCCCCATTGCTGAAACACCATTGTCCAGCAACTTTTCACCATTTTGCCCCATTTTTGAAACACCATTGTTCAGCAATTTTTCGCCCTTCTCTCTATCACTGAAACACCACTTCTCAGCAACATGTCGCCACTACCGAAACACCACTTCCTCAGCAGTATTCTGCAAACATCACCCGTCAGCAAACATTTCTCTATTCTTTCCCTGTTGCTGAAACACCAACTTTTCAGCATTCTCTGTCAATAAGCTTTTTCGCTCTCATATTACACTTTGTCCTTCCGCTAAACAAATACTTGATACAATTTCTCTAAGAAATCAAAGGTCTCCACCATGGCTACTACATAACTATTATGGACATGAACTATAATTTGTTTGAAGTACGAATCAAAAGGTAAGGTAAAGATGAGGTATGTAAACTTTATATGTAAATACAATTGAACTATAGTTAATGAGAAGATCCCAACTCATAATTACCACTCATGTAAAATCATTATTTCAGCCATAGTTGAGGGGGGGGGAATATCGAAATCTTACACCATCATTTCATATGAACCGACCACCGTCATTCTCTTTTTACCATCCTTTTGTTGTTTTACCACCATTTGCATGCCTTCACCTGAAAAACTTACTCTGCACAGAAGCAGTTACTTGACTCTCTGATGATGCATTTTACTGAGTTGTTAGCTATGGTAGGCCCTGTTATACGGTATGAACCTGCCACGATAGCCCTGTTAGAACTCTATCCGGAAGTCTATCAATTTTTTCTGCAAGAAGGATGGCTAGGTTATTTTCAGAGGCTACAAGGATTTGATCAACAACAGGTTCTTCAATTTGCTCGAAACCTCCAGGAAGATCATTCCATTGTTCAAGGGATTCGAATTCCAGTTATAGAGGAGGATATAGCTCGAGTCTCCCTACCAATGGCATTCGCTAGTTCATCCGCAAACATATCATCCTTAATGCCCATCAGGATTTCCTCTTGCCAGGGGAACAAATTGAGCCTAAAGGTCGGCGTGTCCGACTCAGCTCGTTGCCGCCTCCTTGGCCAAAAGTTGCAGAGTTTGTCAAACACTACCTTACCTATGAAGGCTGATACCAGGTAGTCTACCAGTACGATTTTGTCTTGTTGTCTCATTTACGACATGCTATATTGGTGAACATTCCTTATTATCTTCTCGGATGTCTTAAAAATATGTCGCATTACTGTAAAAAGGCTAAAAACCCCACCCTTTCCCTCACCCATCACCGTCTCTCTCAACTACTTATCCAAAAGGGTTTTTCCCAACAAAATCCTGCCCTAAACAACCCACCCATAAACCCCCAAGAAGTTGTTGAACATCCTGAAAATCTTCAGGAACAACAACAACAAAACCCTCCAGACCCTCTGGAAGTACCTAACAGTCTGCCTACAGACCCAATCAATCCAATTAACCTCCATACCATACCAATCCCATCCCACATCTTACTAGAATCATCCACTCCTACCGTTCATATCCTTAGCGATGATTCTGAACCAGACAACTCTCCCTGTCCCATCACCGAGGAAAAACCCCCACGCAAACGAAAGAAAATTCATTTCTTTCCTCCTTTTTTACAAAGAAAAAAAATAAGGGCCTCAATAAGAACAAATACTACTGCCACTGCCCTAAATCCCCAACCCATCCGGCTAAAACCCCGTATACCTCCAACCTCCCAAGTTCCAAAATTTTTACCTATTTCACCCACGGGAACTGAAACACAAGAACCAGAGGCCCAGTGTGTTGTGACATCATCCTTTTCAAATCAAGTACCTAAAACATAAGAACCAACTACTCATCAAGTATCTGAAACACAAGAACCAACTACTCATCGAGTAGCTGAAACACAAGAACCGGCTACTCATTCAGTAGCTAAAACATAAGAACTAGCTACTCATTCAGTAGCTGAAACACAAGAACCAGCCATAGCTGTCACACAAGAACCAGCTACAGCTGAAACACAAGAACCAGTTGCTGATATTGTTATCGATATACAGGAATCAGATGCCCAGGGTGCTACAACATTACTTTCTCTACATCAAGAAGCTGAAATACAAGAATCAGCTGTCGATCTTGTAGTTGCTCCAAAAGAACCAGTTAGTGCGACTGTGAATGTTACACAAGAACCAATCACCCCTCTTCCAGAACCAACAATGGCCTCTGTCTTACAAGAAAATGAGTCCCTAAGATATGAACTGGAAGCCTACAAGCAAGAGCTAGTCATGTTAAAGGAAGCCTACGAGAAGGAACTTAAATTGTAAACCCTAGCTCGCATAGCGACCATGACAGAAGAAAATACAACAAATAATTAGTGTAGAGAGTATATGTGCAGTCAATGTGGGGACATCTATTATCAAGCAGGATACAAAGTAATTCAAATTCTAATGCCAGGAGCTTCCCCTACACCTACGACTTTTGTAGTCAAAGAAGAAAACCCTGCTGTTACACAAGAACCAGCAAGACCTTCCAAAATTAAAACTGAACCCTGGCCTACAGCAATTGTCAAATATGAAGCCCCTGTTTTTGTTAATAAATATATACAAACATTGCCTATTGATGAATCTGCCCCTCCTAGCCAGATCAATACCCACACCTTTGTGGAACATGCCACTCAGACCCTACCTCAGCCTACCACTTGCAATGCTAAAACACAAACTCAACCATGGGATGAGCAGGAAATAATGGACAAATGGAAAAAAGAGTCTGCTGTTACACAGGACAAAAGCCCGCAGGAACACAGACTACTCTAGCTAAATCATATCTATTAAAACTGGGAAGCTTTGGAGAAAACACACCAGGAATCCCATGCCCATAAGAAATAGAATAAAGAGCTAAAAGGAAAATTTCTCCTAATGTTTGTCTTAGCACAAAAATTGTTGGCTGGAAGGAAAACATCCTACAATTACTCTCTATTCCTCATGGAACGACTTACATTTTTTCAGATTAAATCAATCAAAGAAGGCAGACCCCATGTAGTGTTAAATCCAACAGATTTTGTTAAAACCTTTGCAGAAGCCTCTGCTATGGATCAACACCTCCTTTGTGAGGTATATTTTCATAATGAGGCCATCCATGAGAACTGACAGCTTAACCTTAACCCTCTTGTCGGTGACATCCAGATTCGGGCACTCACCTCCTTTCTTAACAATCAGATTATATGGTAGGATGACTTCCTAGCTGCCAAGCATAATGAGGATAACCACCTTCTCTGGCTACGGCCAGAACCACAAAATGTTGCCACCTTTGTTACAGAGTATTATCAATTTTTGAAGAAACCAGGGATGACTCAAGACATTCGAAAACTACAGACAACAGTGCGTCAAGATTGTCAATAGTTCATTAAATCCACAGAGATTGATGCCCTACAAGAAAATAACATGTTTTGGCAACAATCTACTGGGAAAATACAAGAACACAATCCCTTTAGCCCCACTAATCTTGAGACAACAATCTCCAGGGTACCTAGCTACATCAAATGTGTTCAACAATGTGTTGAAAGCTGGATAGGTTATCAGTTTCATTTCCCTATTCCGTGGATGTCAGCAGACAAATATCAAGTTCATCATAAGTTGCCCAAGAAGGCCAAAACAATAGCTTGGAAAAGGCTACAACGCGTTCAAGGATTCAGAGCTCCAACAGACAACACTTTCCACAGCTATTGCTTAAGTAACTTGCACGCTCAGAGTCAGTATCCAGATTTTGATTCAGATTGAAGCTGCCTAAGGACATGCAACCTTTTAAGTTGGGGGGGATGTTAGGACCCTATAATGTACCTTTTTGCTCACACTTTTTTCTACCATTACATCTTTTTTCCACTCACATTTAAACTTACATTATCACCTCACCCTCTCTCTCCAAAGGTATATAACGTCTCTTCTCTTCGCTATATGTTTAATCTGTTTTGCATATAATTTTACATTACTCTCATAATTAACCGTTGATCAGAAATATATAAGTGCTGAAACAGTTTGAACTGCAGATTATCATTGTTGTTTAAAGGCCCGTTGTTGAAACAGTCAAAAGCACGCAAACCCCGTGGCTGAAACAGTCTGTGGGATACGATGTTGAAACAACAACTCACACAAGAAGAAGTTGTTACACTTTCCGTGGTCTATGATGCCGAAACATCAATTCACACAAAGAAGCTATTACACTGACCACAACAGTCGCACCTTGAGCCAGAATTAACCATCGTTGTTGCGTGAGACCACGTTGCTGAAACAGTCAGAACGCAAATCTCGTTGTTGAAATAGCCCGCAATTTGCAATGTTGAAACAACATACAACAACAGTAACAAGAAGATGAATAAAGAAGCTGTTACTACAGCCACGACAGTAACACCTCACTCAACACCTTTTCAACTATTGTAATAGCATTATGTTACGGGAGACCAGGATATCCTATTCCAGTATAGAGAATAGATTTGACTAAGAATAGGATTCAGATGTACACATGTAATTTGATGATCAAATTGTATTGAGAGGATTCTCCTCTTTAAATAAGAGGAAATCATCATTAGAGAGAACCTTCTTCTTGGTTAAGAAAGGATTTACAGAGAAGGACGTGTTTTACTTCAGACATTGTAACATGATACAGTTGACAGATGAATAAAAGATTGTTATGAGAATTTCTTTCTAGTTCCTTTCGTTTTAGGGGAATCTTGTGAGAAGGGAGGGCCCACCTTCTTCACAAGATTCACCCATTAGCTTTGTAGTGTGTTAGTGTTATTTCTGTTCATACCTTGATTAAATTCTATTTTGTTGAAACTCTACTTTACTGAACTCTGTTTTGCTGAAACTTTGCTTTACTGATTGTTACATTGTTTTCATATGATTCATGCTTGGGTAACTGTTAATCATTCTAGTTAGAAATCTTGTTTGGTGAATTTATGAAAGTGTGATAATCAGGGACAGGTGCTGAAGATTCATGCTTGGGGAATAGGGTCCTATTCTCTGTTAAGAGATAGTTAGCCTTCAGTGTGTGTCAATCATTTCAATTAGTAATGAGTTCATGAAAGTGTGATGATCGGAAACAGGTGATGAAGATTCCTGCTTGGGGAATAGGGTCCTATTCTCTGTTACAGAATAGCTGGTCTTTCCTTTTGCAGTATCTTGAAAGATTTCTTTCCTAGGTTGTTATTTCTTAATGTAATCCAGGATTCTTTGGACAATTATTTCTTTAAACTTTGAACTTTGCAATAGGTAGGTTTCTTTCCAGTAATTCAAGTTAGAACTTCAGTTTGTTCAAGGCAAGGTGTGATTAACGTATTTTTACTACAACTCTAGATTGATTTTGAGATTGAGCATATACAGTGTGTGATTACCTTTGAAATAAACAGACTTCCCTGGGTTGACAATTTATGTAGCACTTGATTGTTTAGTTAAATA
>ML823783.1:86680-97728 GCA_009831015.1 Picea engelmannii
GTCAATTTCTCTTGGAACTCTTCATCGTCAATAGCGAGATCTTTGAAATTGTCTTAGTTGGTCAAGAAACTTACGATCTATTCATCTTCATCAAAGACTTTCCAATTAGAAATGTTATTAGGTACTGATGGTTTGTAGAGAATCTCTACAGTGAATCGGGAGGCTTCATAATCTTCTAAAGGTGACAACCTTGAAGCGGCTATGGCTAAGGAGTCAGGAAGAACATTCTTTTCCCTGGGTACCACAATGATATTGAAAGCCTCAAAGTGCTCTATTAGACTATGCACCTCCTGTTGGTAGTTCTTAAGATGGGGTGAATTGTAATGTATAGTATTTCTCACTTGTCTAATAACAATTTTAGAGTCTCCAAAAAATTTCAATTCCTTGACATTCATATATATGGCTTTCTTTGAGCACTGAACTAGAGCTTCATACTCAGTAGTGTTATTGGTACATTTGAATTCTAGCCTACAGGAAAAGAAATGACGTTTACCCTTCTGATCGATGAGGATGCACCCTGCTCCTGACCCTTCATGTGATTTAGATCCATCAAAGTAGAGGGTCCAAATTTGTGGACAACGGTCGCTCCTTTCTTTTCCATCACCAATGTTTTGTTCTTCGATTTATTCTTCCACATGTCCTAATGTGGGGTTGTGATGGAATAAAAAGTCTTCTGTCGGTATCGACGATTCCTCTTGGAAAATCACTTTGGAGTTTTGGGTAAGTGGAACATTGGACAGGAGAGGAGAAAAGTTCCTGGAGTGGGAATCAAAAGAATAATTGCCCGATATGGGGAAATCGGTAGATGCTGGCTCATTTGGGGTTTCGAGGTCAGTGACTATGTGCTTTAGATATCTCTCCCTATCAATTCTGATCATGTTCTTGTATCCTTTCAGGGGTAGCCAAAGGTGTGCTCAGTATGTATTGAAATATTTGTTTAGCTTCTCAGACCAATCCCATCTGAACAAAAGCCCATATTCCTCAGGGATATCTACAACAATGATGTCAATCATCTGCACAAAATTAGGGTGTGTCTCTATCCTGATCATCACATCTTTGAGTTCTCCCATGAACTTAACCTGGGTCTAGTCTAGCTGTATTACATGCTTATCACTCTTGGGAGGGACAATGCCTAATTTATTACAAACGACCACAGGCATTACATTATAATATGCCCCAGAATCCACCAAACAGTTGAGAAGATTCCTGTTGAAGACTTCAAATGTTAAAAGGAAAGGTGGGACAAAAGGTTTTTCCTTCCTATCATTGGTGTAGGTATTTACGGTTGGATTTCTAGCCGGATCTGTTTGGGATATGTTCTTCTTATGACCATTGTCGGTCATCGGGTCTACTATCGAGCTCAAAGCTTGAAAAATAAAGTATTTCTACTGAGGAATCCTACATATGTCCATAACCGATATATTAGCCTTTAGATTCTTTAAATATTCTACTATGTTGTACTCCAGTTTAGGGGATTCCTGGGTATGAATACTTATAGAATTTTTACCGGGGGCGAGAGATGTTTTCGGGCGATCAGGAGTTAATTTAACTTGCGAGGACCAGGTGATATCGATATCTCTCGAGCCGGGTTGACCTGTGCTACGTGTTTGCATTACTGAAACTTCCAAGGGTTGTTCTCGAGAATTAAATAGATCGTCCAAAGGAAATATTAAGTCAGGATCCCATATCAACATGGTTGTGTCTCATGGTGGGTCAACTTCTTCCTAGTCGGAAATATCCATGGCCAAACTACTCGACTGTTTAGTCAGGGAGACTTCATCTAGAAAGCGATTGGCCATCAAATTCATGGCGTGAACCCACTGGGGGAATTCCCTCTCAGAGTGATTTTTCTGGTGATAAGTACAGAAAGAATTAGATGCCACATTCTCTAGGTCAATGTTTAAGTTGGCTGGGGGAGGTTCAATTTCTTTGAAAGAATGGTTTCTCTTAAAGAAAGGTTTATAGGGATTTTGGCCTTGGTTTCCCTCTCCTTCACTTCTTTTCATGTCTACGATATTGTTTGATAACTTCTTAACCATGTGTTTTAGATCCTCTATATTCGCATCACCCTTGTTGGGAGTTTGTTCAGTCGGTTTCCCCGATGGCCTAGTCAGAAGGAGTCCTCTCCTGGGTGGGAGATGACTTTCCTTTTTTACTAAAGAGGCATGGCTTTCCTTACATCCTTTCATCTGGAATTCTATCATCTTGGCCTCCTCAAAATTTTCCTCAAGGGTTTGCTTGGAGGCTCTTTTTACGAACATAGAAATAGAAGATGGAAGCGCATTGGCATAAACCTCAATTTGCAACTCCTGAGTAGGCTTCGCCGCGGGTTGGAATCTATTTAAAATGGTCATGAATCATTGATTGAAATATTTGACCCTCTCTTTTGGGTTCATGGTGGCTATGACCAGCTCAACCATTAGGGATCCCGTAGTAGTTTCTTCCGCAAATTTGTATAGAAAATCTTTTTGGAACTTAGTCCAACTGGTTATAGATCCTGCTGGAAAATTAAAATACCACATGGAAGCTGAATTTTCAAACGTGTAGGGAAAAAGTATGCATACTACATCTTCATGTTGAACGTTCATAAGCCTGATCGTAAGTATGAACTTCTCGATATGATCCTCAGGTAAACCTAAGGTTTTGTGATTGTACATGGGGAGCAACTTTTTTGGGTGCCAGGGAAGATTATGTATTTGTCCGGGGACGACCACAACATATCTAGCCAACCAAGGCTGGTTGTTTTGAGGTGGAACTTCCCTTTCCTCATCCTGATCATTTTTACCTTCCATACTTCTAGATTCTGAATTAGACTCCTCTTCTTCTGAGTAATCTCCTTGTTCAGAGATGTTGCCGGCTGGTGTTTTGGGTATCAGATCAAGAGGATCTTGAATTTCGGTGATCGAAAAGTCTATTAAGTCTTCTGTTGAGTGAACAAATACCTCGTCGGGAGTGCTAAACACCAGTATACTTTGTTGTTTTCTTCGAGAAAGTATCGTATTTATGGGTAATGCACCGATCTGTCAAGCATATGCTCTGGTGATTCGTTTGAACTGGTTTACTTCCTCATGAGGAAGAGTGTAAGGTATTTCAGGATGAAATGATTCTTCCTCAGGTTGGGGTGAGATAATCGCTTTCGGAGTACCTAGCATGTGTGGGCTGTCTTGGGGTTGACTAGCCATGCATGTGGGATGTTATGAATGCATGGGTTGTTTGAAATACTGTATAAAATATATATTCAACCATTCATTCTCAGGCCCTCCTTCTAACACCAATTCTGTTGATGGGTCTTAAATCCCTTGACTCAACAGCAGGAACCAAACCCGCCACCAAGGCCGAATTAGACTCTATAGTGTTTGAAATGGAATGGTTCTCCAGATCTTGCGATCCGACCAAGGTATCGATGGGCTTTGTGTTTTCTGGCGAAGGCTCTTCCTTTAGTTGGGACTGTTTTCTTTTTTGTATTTTCTCTTAGGGTGGGGTTGATATGATAAATGCAAGCCAGTATAAACCAAATTGACAAATAATAGGATAAAGTTTCAACTACTAATAAGAGGGCGAACTAGGGATAACCCACTGCTCAAACATGCTGATGAAAATTCTATACCACAGGTCTAGTAATAATACATTAACCATGCGAGCATCCAATCATTGCCTGAGATTACTAACTACCAGAAAAAAAAAGAAGATATGAAACAAGATAAATGGAAAGAAAAATAATTCATCTACTACTATCATTCATCTCATAATTCGCACAACAATTCATCATCTTCATCTTTAGAGAAAATAACAACAAAGAAATTGTACTAGTTAACTTGACAATATATTCGATAGCTCTTACTTGTTACATCTGCTCATAAAAATGAATAGGAAATAATTCTTCTTCAATCTCAATCATGCATGCATTTGATAAATATAACTTCATCTTTGGTCCAGAAGGACTTCTAAATTCATAGCAGCTTCAAAATAGTTCTTAACAGCCAGAAAGAAAAAATCATTCTTACAACAAACCATCTGTTGGTCACTATAATTGCATATTTAACTAAACAATCAAGTGCTACATAAATTGTCAACCCAGGGAAGTCTGTTTATTTCAAAGGTAATCACACACTGTATATGCTCAATCTCAAAAGAAATCTAGAGTTGTAGTAAAAATACATTAATCACACCTTGCCTTGAACAAACTGAAGTTCTAACTTGAATTATTGGAAAGAAACCTACCTATTGCAAAGTTCAAAGTTTAAAGAAATAATTGTCCAAAGAATCCTGGATTACATTAAGAAATAACAACCTAGGAAAGAAATCTTTCAAGATGCTGCAAAAGGAAAGACCAGCTATTCTGTAACAGAGAATAGGACCCTATTCCCCAAGCAGGAATCTTCAGCACCTGTTTCCGATCATCACACTTTCATGAACTCATTACTAATTGAAATGATTGACACACACTGAAGGCTAACTATCTCTTAACAGAGAATAGGACCCTATTCCCCAAGCATGAATCTTCAACACCTGTCCTTGATTATCACACTTTCATAAATTCACCAAACAGGATTGCTAACTAGAATGATTAACAGTTACCCAAGCATGAATCATATGAAAACAATGTAACAATCAGTAAAGTAGAGTTTCAGCAAAACAGAGTTCAGTAAAGTAGAGTTTCAAAAAAATAGAATTTAATCAAGGTATGAACAGAAATAACACTAACACACTACAAAGCTAATGGGTGAATCTTGTGAAGAAGGTGGGCCCTCCCTTCTCACAAGATTCCCCTGAAACGAAAGGAACTAGAAAGAAATTCTCAGAACAATCTTTTATTCATCTGTCAACTGTATCATGTTACAATGTCTGAAGTAAAACACGTCCTTCTCTGTAAATCCTTTCTTAACCAAGAATAAGGTTCTCTCTAATGATGATTTCCTCTTATTTAAAGAGGAGAATCCTCTCAATACAATTTGATCATCAAATTACATGTGTACATCTGAATCCTATTCTTAGTCAGATCTATTCTCTATACTGGAATAGGATATCCTGGTCTCCCGTAACATAATGCTATTACAATAGTTGAAAAGGTGTTGAGTGAGGTGTTGCTGTTGTGGCTGGAGTAACAGATTCTTTATTTATCTTCTTGTTACTGGTGTTGTATGTTGTTTCAACATTGCAAATCGCGGGCTATTTCAGCAACGAGATTTGCGTTCTGATTGTTTCAGCAATGTGGTCTCACGCAACAACGATGGTTAATTATGGCTCAAGGTGCGACTGTTGTGGTCAGTGTAATAACTTCTTTGTGTGAATTGATGTTTCGACATCGTAGACCACGGAAAGTGTAACAACTTCTTCTTGTGTGAGTTGTTGTTTCAACATTGTAGCCCACAGACTGTTTCAGCCACGGGGTTTGCATGCTTTTGACTGTTTCAACAACGGGCCTTTAAACAACAATGATAATCTGTAGTTCAAACTGTTTCAACACTTATATATTTCTGATCAACGGTTAAGTATGAGTGTAATGTAAAATTATATGCAAAACAAATTAAACATATAGCAAAGAGAAGAGACGATATATACCTTTGGAGAGATAGGGTGAGGTGATAATGTAAGTTTAAATGTGAGTGGAAAAAAGATGTAATGGTAGCAAAAAGTGTGATAAAAAAGGTACATTATAGGGTCCTAACATCCCCCCCAACTTAAAAGGTTGCATGTCCTTAGGCAACTTCAATCTGAATCAAAATCTGGATACTAACTCTGAGCGTACAAGTTACTTAAGCAATAGCTGTGGAAAGTGCTGTCTGTTGGAGCTCTGAATCCTTGAACGCGTTGTAGCCTTTTCCAAGATGTTGTTTTGGCCTTCTTGGGAAACTTATGATGAACTTGATATTTGTCTGCTGACATCCACAGAATAGGGAAATTAAACTGATAACCTATCCAGCTTTCAACACATTGTTGAACACATTTGATGTAGATAGGTACCCTGGAGATTGTTGTCTCAAGATTTGTGGGGCTAAAGGGATTGTGTTCTTGTCTTTTCCCAGTAGATTGTTGCCAAAACGTGTTATTTTCTTGTAGGGCAGCAATCTCTGTGGATTTAATGAACTATTGACAATCTTGATGCACTGTTGTCTGTAGTTGCCGAATGTCTTGAGTCATCCCTGGTTTCTTCAAAAATTGATAATACTCTGTAACAAAGGTGGCAACATTTTGTGGTTCTCGCCGTATCCAGAGAAGGTGGTTATCCTTATTATGCTTGGCAGCTAGGAAGTCATCCTGCCATATAATCTGATTGTTAAGAAAGGAGGTGAGTGCCCGAATCTAGATGTCACCGACAAGAGGGTTAAGGTTAAGCTGTCAGTTCTCATGGATGGCCTCATTATGAAAATATACCTCACAGAGGAGGTGTTGATCCATAGCAGAGGCTTCTGCAAAGGTTTTAACAAAATCTGTTGGATTTAACACTACATGGGGTCTACCTTCTTTGATTGATTTAATCTGAAAAAATGTAAGTCGTTCCATGAGGAATAGAGAGTAATTGTAGGATGTTTTCCTTGCAGCCAACAATTTTTGTGCTAAGAAAAACATTAGGAGCAATTTTCCTTTTAGCTCTTTATTCTGTTTCTTATGGGCACGGGATTCCTGGCGTGTTTTCTCCAAAGCTTCCCAGTTTGAATAGATATGATTTAGCCAGAGTAGTCTGTGTTCCTACGGGCTTTTGTCCTGTGTAACAACAGACTCTTTTTTCCATTTGTCCATTATTGCCTCCTCATCCCATGGTTGAGTTTGTGTTTTAGCATTGCAAGTGGTAGGCTGAGGTAGGGTCTGAGTGGAATGTTCCACAAAGGTGTGGGTATTGATCTGGCTAGGAGGGGTAGATTCATCAATAGGCAATGTTTGTACATATTTATTAACAAAAACAGGGGCTTCATATTTGAAAATTGTTGTAGGCCAGGGTTCATTTTTAATTTTGGAAGGTCTTGCTGGTTCTTGTGTAACAGCAGGGTTTTCTTCTTTGACTACAAAAGTCGTAGGTGTAGGGGAAGCTCCTGGCATTGGAATTTGAATTAATTTGTATCCTGCTTGATAATAGATGTCCCCACATTGACTGCACATATACTCTCTACACTAATTCTTTGTTGTATTTTCTTCTGTCATGGTCGCTATGCGAGCTAGGGTTTACAATTTAAGTTCCTTCTCGTAGGCTTCCTTTACCATGACTAGCTCTTAGGGACTCATTTTCTTGTAAGATAGAGGCCATTGTTGGTTCTGGAAGAGGGGTGACTGGTTCTTGTGTAACATTCACAGCCGCACTAATTGGTTCTTTTGGAGCAGCTACAGGATCGACAGTTGATTCTTGTATTTCAGCTTCTTGATGTAGAGAAAGTAATGTTGTAGCACCCTGGGCATCTGATTCCTGTATATCGATAACAATATCAACAACTGGTTCTTGTGTTTCAGCTGTAGTTGGTTCTTGTGTGACAGCTATAGCCAGTTCTTGTGTTTCATCTACTGAATGAGTAGCTGGTTCTTATGTTTCAGCTACTGAATGAGTAGTCGGTTCTTGTGTTTCAGCTACTCGATGAGTAGTTGGTTCTTGTGTTTCAGCTACTTGATGAGTAGGTGGTTCTTATGTTTTAGCTACTTGATTTGAAAAGGATGATGTCACAACACACTAGGCCTCTGGTTCTTGTGTTTCAGTTCCCGTGGGTGAAATAGGTAAAAATTTTGGAACTTGGGAGGTTGGAGGTATACAGGGTTTTAGCCGGATGGGTTGGGGATTTAGGGCAGTGGAAGTAGTGATTGTTCTTATTGAGACCCTTGTTTGTTTTCTTTGTAAAAAAGGCGGAAAGAAATGAATTTTCTTTCGTTTGCGTGGGGTTTTTTCCTCGGTGATGGGACAGGGAGAGTTGTCTGGTTCAGAATCATCGCTAAGGATATGAACGGTAGGAGTGGATGATTCTAGTAAGATGTGGGATGGGCTTGGTATGGTAGGGAGGTTAATTGGATTGATTGGGTCTGTAGGCAAACTGTTAGGTACTTTCAGAGGGTCTGGAGGGTTTTGTGGTTGTTGTTCCTGAAGATTTTCAGGATGTTCAACAACTTCTTGGGGGTTTATGGGTGGGTTGTTTAGGGCAGGATTTTGTTGGGAAAAACCCTTTTGGATAAGTAGTTGAGCGAGACGGTGATGGGTGAGGGAAAGGGTGGGGTTTTTAGCCTTTTTACAGTAATGCGACATATTTTTAAGACATTCGAGAAGATAATAAGGAATGTTCACCAATATAGCATGTCGTAAATGAGACAACAGGAAAAAATCATACTGGTAGACTACCTGGTATCAGCCTTCACAGGTAAGGTAGTGTTTGAAAAACTCTACAACTTTTGGCCAAGGAGGCGGCAACGAGCTGAGTCGTACACCCCGGCCTTTAGGCTCAATTTGTTCCCCTAGCAAGAGGAAATCCTGATGGGCATTAAGGATGATATGTTTGCAGATGAACTAGCGAATGCCATTGGCAGGGAGACTCGAGCTATATCCTCCTCTGTAACTAGAATTCGAACCCTTGAACAATGGAATGATCTTCCTGGAGGTTTCGAGCAAATTGAAGAACCTATTGTTGATCAAATCCTTGTAGCCTCTGAAAATAACCTAGCCATCCTTCTTGCAGAAAAAATTGATAGACTTTCGGATAGAGTTCTAACAGGGCTGTCATGGCGGGTTCGTACCGTATAACAGGGCCTACCATAGCTAACAAATCAGTAAAATGCATCGTCAGAGAGTCAAGTAACTGCTTCTGTGCAGAGTAAGTTTTTCAGGTGAAGGCATGCAAATGGTGGTAAAACAACAAAAGGATGGTAAAAAGAGAATGATGGTGGTCGGTTCATGTGAAATGATGGTGTAAGATTTCGATATCCCCCCCCCCCTCAACTACGGCTGACATAATTATTTTACATGAGTGGTAATTATGAGTTGGGATCTTCTCATTAACTATAGTTCAATTGTATTTACATATAAAGTTTACATACCTCATCTTTACCTTACCTTTTGATTCGTACTTCAAACAAATTATAGTTCATTTCCATAATAGTTATGTAGTAGCCATGGTGGAGACCTTTGATTTGTTAGAGAAATTGTATCAAGGATTTGTTTAGCGGAAGGACAAAGTGTAATATGAGAGCAAAAAAGCTTATTGACAGAGAATGCTGAAAAGTTGGTGTTTCAGCAACAGGGAAAGAATAGAGAAATGTTTGCTGACGGGTGATGTTTGTAGAATACTGCTGAGGAAGTGGTGTTTCAGCAATGGCAACATGTTGCTGAGAAGTGGTGTTTCAGCGATAGAGAGAAGGGCAAAAAATTGCTGAACAGTGGTGTTTCGGAAATGGGGCAAAATGGTGAAAAGTTGTTGGACAATGGTGTTTCAGCAATGGGGAAAAAGGGCGAAAAGTTGTTGAACAGTGGTGTTTTAACAATGGGGAAAATTGTGAAAAATTGTTGAACAATGGTGTTTCGGCAATGGGGGAAAAGAAAACAAAAGGTTGTTGAACAGTGGTGTTTCAACAATGGGGAAAAAAGGGAGAAATTTCTGAACAGTGGTGTTTCAACAATGGGGAAAAATGTGAAAAATTGATGAACAGTGGTGTTTCGGCAATGGGGGAAAAGAAAACAAAAGGTTGTTGAACAATGGTGTTTCAGTAATGGGGAAAAAAAGGGAGAAATTTCTGATCAGTGGTGTTTCAGCAATGGGGAAAAAGAGAGAAAAGTAATGTTTCACAAGATGAAGCTTGGCTCTTCTTGAAGTAAGATCGTCCTTCCTTGGTAGGCCTTTTCTTTAATCGAGAATCTACAAAAATCAATTGTAACATGCCATTTCTTGATAGGGATTATTAGTAGAATAAATCTAATCTAATCTAATACTAAAGAAATTATTTTCAAAAAGAATTAATTGCAATGAGGGGTAGGAGGCCCCTCTAAAAAGAGGTAATGAGAGTCTACCATGCATGTGGCCTTAAAATCTTCTTTGGAAATAGGGCCATGGTACAGATGGAGCCGATGACCATTCACAAGTAACGGTGTTTTAGAGTCATAGATTGTGAGGAGCCTTACTATTCCATTGGGGAAAACAATGTCCACTTCGTAAGGTCCAAGCCATCTTGTACGTAGTTTCCCTTGAAATTCCTTAAACTGAGAATCGTACATTAGGGCCCAATTACCTTTTTGGAATTGCTTATGTTTGATAGTTTTGTCATGCCATCTTGATCTTTGTTGTTGAATCATAGTTGTCTGATGAATGGCATCCAGTCTTTTTTCATCCAATTCATTAAGCTGCTGCAACCTGGTTGTCTGTGCATCGGTCAAATCAAGGTTGACAGCTAAAGCAGTCCTTAAGGTTTTGATTTCAAATTCTACAGGAAAGATGACACTTTTTCCATAAACTAATTCATAGGGAGAGAATCCTGTAGTATTTCTCCAGGTAGTTTTGTAGGCCCATAATGCTTCAGGGAGCCTGTGAGACCAGTCCTTTTTGTTTTCCTTCACTATTTTTGTGAGAATGACTTCTATTACTTTATTTGTGCTTTCCACCTGTCCATTGGCTTGGGGGTGGTATGGTGTAGTCATTCTATGCTGAATATGATATTTCTAAAGGGTGGCTTTAAAACCATGAAAAGTGAAAGGAGGTCCCCCATCTGTAACTAATTCTCTCGGCACTCCAAATCTAATGAAGATGTCTTCAAACAAGAAATCTAGAACTGCTTCTTCAGTTGCTCTATGGAGTGATTTAGCTTCCACCCATTTGGTCATATAATCTGTGAAGACCACTATGTAAACTTTTTGATTGGATGGGGGTTAATGGGTCCTACAAAGTATAAGTCCCATCTTTCGAATGGTTCAAGTAATATCTGGGGGTTTAATGGCATTTCATCTCCATGATTAGGTTGGCCCATTCTTTGACAGCTATCACAGGCCCGAACATATTTCTTTGCATCTTTAAAGAGTGAGGGCCAATAATACCCCATCCTGAGAATTTTATGTGTTGTTCTTTTATCAACAAAATGCCCTCCACAAGGGC
>ML823783.1:120314-137779 GCA_009831015.1 Picea engelmannii
TTCAATTTTTTGGCCATTTTGTATAGTTTTGACCTCTTTTTGCAATGTTGTGGCATTAATCTTGTGCCATGAATGACTCCAGTCCTGTTTTGATGATGTGGAGTTCTTGTCGCCACATGCGGACGAAATTTCAGTGATAACAGGGAGTTTCCATCATCTCAGTTGATTCGAATGTTACCCTTTATTCCCTATTCCTGAGAATTTCTTGCATTGCTTGCTCCAAGGACACCATTTTCTCTTCCCAACTCATGGCCTTGAACTTCGTTACTCTGGGGTCGGCCACTCTTGCCACCACCTCATCCCAGTCTTGATCATTTTCAGTGAAAATTTCAGCCTGAAACTGGTCGTGGGCATAAGACCAATAGGACGATACTTGTGATGCATCTTTCGAGACTAGACCCTTGGGGTCATGCTTGCGAAAATGTCCTATTTGGAACCAAAATTCCAATTGACTTAATCCCTCTTGCTTGTCCTGTGTAGTGTCTTTAACCAGGTAGAAGTCGATATGAAACTCATAGGGTATGAATGCCTGCTTCTTATCCTTCACCAAAGTGGCATTGTAGCTTTGTAAGATTGTTTGGTAACATATTTTACCTAGTACTAGTTGGTCGGGGACATATATAGGTAGAAAATGTGGTGCTCCAGTGGCGTCGAAAACCCTAATGTAGGTTTCATGCTCATCCAGGTACCAGTGGCCAACTTTTGATATAACGTTTTTGGCCGTATCAGACAGCCTTGGACACTCTTTATTGAATAGTAAAAACTGAATAGGTGTGATAAATTGGTCGCAAATGAGAGAGTAGGATATTTTATACCTGTTCTCCCACAAGATGTCGAAGTAGACATGGACCGGGAGCTCAGAAGCACGGCATCTTAGGTTCATCCTGGTGAAGGCATTTCTTGCACAGACGACTTCCAATAGATAAGACGCCATGTAGAAGGCAGCATTTTCTCCTTCCTTCAGCTGTTGAGCCTGTAGAATGGAGGTGATAAGATGTTTGGAGATGATAGCACCCCATTTGAAGCTTGTTCCAGAGATGGCGATAGTATAAGCCAAAGACAAGCATGCCTCCGAAAATCTGGAACAATCTTTCTCTCCATACAACCGACAAAGGAGATCCATTAGATAGATATAAGGATGACTGAGGTTGGTCGTTGGCTACCAGCCAGATTTTCAGTTGGTGAATGTTTTGTCTTCTCTCCACTAGGATGTCATGATTTTTCTGGTGTCATGCTTTTGGTAAAACTTAACAACAAAATTCGTGTTCAAACGTTCATCCGGGTCCCTGTGCTTTTAATAATTTTGGATTTCTACTGGGAGGAAAACCTTGACGATTTGACCATTATCATCATTAATTACACACTTTTGTGCATCATTGTGATCAATGAGCCATTTCAAAAGTTCAATGCAAGGGAAAACCAGAGTCCTGCTCGCCACCATGTGTAGGTAAGCCTTGCGGATGTTGACGAAGACATCATCATCAAGCTTCCTTGTGTCAAGATCTCTATGTGGGGCATATTCTGGGAATTCTTCGTGCTTGATTTTCTTGAACAGGTCTTCCCAGTGTGAAAATATTGTCTTGGTCCCAATGTTCACCTCTATGTCCCCAAAGGCCAGGGGCTGAGTGAAGGATTCTTTGGTGATCACCTTGATGATGGGCGTCAGCTTGGAAGTGAATTCCAATTTTCTTGTAATGGTCGGGGAGGATCCCTCTCCTGCTTCTGATTCTTGCAGATTTGGGACTCTAGGAGATTTCCTAGTGGTAGGTTTCTTCAAAGGCATCATTCCTGCAACTGAAATCATTCAATTAGGGCCTGCATACAGAGTAATATTAGATCATAATTTGCATGTGAGGTGGAATAAAAAAAACCAGACTGGTACATACCTGTATGCTTGCTAAACTCTGTTTCTTAATACTCACTATACCTTGGACGCCTTCTCCGGGTCATTTGTCTTGCTCCTCTGGATGTTCTAGACTTCTTTGCACGTAGAATTCTCTAGCTTATAATATTTCAGGATAATATAACGAGAGAGAACTTACCAATCGCATCAAGTTGTTAATACAAGTAATGGGACAAAATTCAAAACTATTTATCGCTAATTTTCTGTAATCAATTTTACGTAGGTTGAGGGTGGAGGCATGGAGGGAGGTGCACTGTATCTATAGGCTAAAACGGTCATTTTTCTTTGCACATGGATTAGAAACTAATGCGTGATGTGGGAATTAATCAATCGATTAAATGCATCATATCTAGTGTATCTTAGAGTTAAAACATCCCATCGTGTCATTTTCGGAATGGGGAAGTCGGAGATTGGCGTAGAGCTATGGGATTTTCGTTGATACATTTTTTTTCTTTTTTACAAAAAGAAAACCGTCGATGCTGATTACTTTTGTCATATGGTTCTGACGTGACACATGGAAGATAAAGACTGGTAAATTGACACATGAGCACCAACAGAGGTGGTAACCGTCTTTCAGTTACACACTCCCTAATCAAGCCTAAGAATCACCGATGCTGATTAGATATCAAGGGTTAGTAACCAGGGATGAACTTATCGCATCCTTTTCCTTGGGATAGCTTCTTGGAATTTCACCGATGCCGAAAATTTTCTAGAGTTGGTGGCCTGGAAAATGTTTTACGCTCCATACGGGTTTAGCTACTCATAAGTCGCCGATGCCGAAGTGCTTTGATGGGATCGGCCATCGGCGATTACTTTATTTTCCCACAAACGACTACTTCCTTTCGCGTTTTGCCGATGTCGAAATGAAGTTGGTCATTGACAAATTTCTTGTGCAATGCTTATCTCGAAAGAACAACTCCCCTTTTATTGACACCGTCGAAAATTGGCAATCGACGTCCTTAGTTTTCTAAGATGATTTTCTTTCATCTCTGATTCTTCTGGGTGCCGAATTTTGGATGCATCAGGTAAAACAATTTAGTGGTTGATTCTTTAATCAAATGTTAATCCCTTTAAGTTATGATTGTTTTGACATGTTCAGGTAAAATTTTAAAGAAACAAGGAGAAATTGTAGAAAACAATGATAAGAGAAAACAACAACGTTCTAAATTAGACAATACCAAAAGATTAAGTGGTACCCAAAAAGTAAAGTTTGGCAGAGACTTTTTAGGGTGTGGTGTGAGCTCAATAGTGCTGTAATAACAGATCTGTGTCCCATCTTGGTTACAGACACCTGAGTCCTATAACCCCCCTGCCTCTACCTTAGGTGATACTTCACCTGCTTCGCAGGTGTTTCTGAAATGGACCGTAGTTAGGGTTTTGTTGGTGCGTTGTTGAAGTGTTGAACCCTAGGTCTACCCCTGTGCCAACAATGATCAATGACTATGATTAAAAGATTTGGGCAAGAAATTTTCATATTACGGAGATTGAATTCTTTGATAAAGAGTGAGCACATTGGGGTTCCACAATCACTATGAACAGTCGATCTGTGAACGATCGGTGGGTGAACCTACAAGGAACCCACATGTTAATGTTGTGTAAACGTGCATGGTGATTGGATTCTGTGGGTGATTTGAAAGTCTGGTTTTGAGTTCTGTTGGCATTTAAGAAGGATATGACAGGGTTTAACTTCAGCCTTGCATCATTGCAACCCTTTAAAGAGTTCATGAACTGATATGTATGAATTGAACAATAAAGGAATGATTGGAAACACAAGTTCTCATAGATAACACGTTGATTTAATGCATTGAGAAGATGCATGTGGTAAAATAATGGGTCATATATAAGGATGCCCATTGTGGAAGAAGTATCTTCTAGTACTCTACAGAGTTGTATGATTGGTAAGGAGAGAAATTAGGTGACCCTAAATGTTGGCACCATGATTATTGATAAGGAAATAAATTCTTAAAGGCATTCATGTGAAACTTTGAGTTTCATGAGTGATGATTTGAGGCCGTGGTTGATTCAGAGTAGAAAATATGGTTTTTCTATAATAATAAATATGGACAGAGAATCCATATGGTAATAAGTGGTTTGATTTCCAACACTCCTTGGCAAAAGTGCTTGACATGAAATATATTAATTTAAAACCAATGTAAGGGTGCATTGGGTATGGATGTGGCCATGGATATTGGCACACTAATTAAATTTATTTAATATCTTAATTGCATTTGGAAAAATTTAGTATGTTGAAAGGATGCATACTTAAATAATGATATTTTCTTTTTATTTGTATCCTTGAATAGGTGAAAATAACTTGGACTATTAGTATGCATAGTTTTAAAAATATAAAGTGCATGAAAATTAAGAATTTTTTTGGCTGAGGAATGTGGAAATTGTAGGGAGAAAAGGGTCTTGGATATGGCAGTATTGTAAGTCCATAAGGAATACCAATTACCTGTTGAGATAACTACTATGGGGAAGAAGCTCCCATACTGGAAAATATGGTTCCTATGTGGAATATATATGAAAATAAATGTGGAATGTGGAAATCTATGGGTAACATATTTGCAATAAAATTATGAATTTGAAATCGATGGTAATATCTCATAATTTTTGTATACATGTGATACAAGTGAGACAAAAAATATATTTCTTGGGAGGAGAGGTGAAGGTTGTCAAGTTGGAAAGCATGAAAGAGGCTACCGATTCAGACATGAGAATCATGTGGTAAGCCATGATCACCTTCGAACATGTTGTGTTGTGGTAACACAAGCAGGAGGGAAGCCTCGACTATAAGGCTCAATGAAGTATTTGAAATTCTTCTTCTGCAAGAAATCCTTGGAAAGGAAGCCTTGGAAAGGAAAGATGGATTGCCCAAGGAACTTTATAGCAGAGAAGGGGATCCTTGAGCTTGGTCTTGGAGGGTGAGTGACCCCAAGGAAGAGTAGACTTTGATAATTCTTATAAAATATCGATTGGGATCATGAACACAATGGGTATGTCCAAGAAAAATAGTGATCCCAGATAACAAGAAAACCATGTGGATGCAAATCCACAGACTGCACAAATAATTATTGTGCTATATTATGAAAATTTTCCTCTTGAATTTTGCACAACAATAAAATGTTTTCGCATGAAATTGTGATTAATATGATTATTGTCCAAAATTATTGAAGGAAGGTGAGAAAGGCCACGATTCTGAAAGGACTTGGCCTAGAAAGAGGATCAAAATTTATGAAGCATTTGGATGAAAAATACATGCCAGGTGCTACTAAGAAAGAGAATTGAGGATGGTGTTACTTTTAAGTGGAAGGGATTGTAACACCCCTATTTTCCCATCTTGTAATTAATCATTAATTATTATCCCCATGCGATGGCATGTGAAAAATGTAAAGGTATTGTTGTTTGGATTGTTGATAATTGACTATGGGGATGAAGCCTTGAAGTACTGGACATGATATCACTAGAGGAAAGAGTGAGGGAACTATAGAGAGGGTTCATTAATTGAAATGATCCAAATTCTCTTTGCTGAGATAATAAGCCTCATCCAAATTCCAAGGAGGAATAATTTAAGGAAAGAAGGACCCGTGATTGAAAAATCAAATACCCCCATGAATGGAAGCATGAAGGGTTTGGCTAGGGAGACAAAAAAATGTCAGCTTGAAGTACCATAGAGGGAATTTTTTCCTACAGGACCAGACTGACCTGAGTTTCCTTTTAATATAAGGAACATGACAAGTGGATAACCTTCATGAGGAGGAGAAAAGGCGTGAAATAAAACATGAAAAAGATGAGAGAAGATGCACCGAAAAAGGAATGCTTGACTCGAATATGCAGAAGAAAGAAAGGAGAGTGTGAGAGGCTCTCCAACTGAGAAGAAGAATTGGGATCTTGATAAGTTGTGGTGGTTACTATGGAAAACAAGAAAAAGGATCTCTAAGAAGTTGCAGAAGACACAACTTGAGAAGAAGTTCGCGAGCTTGATGCTGAGGGAGAATATGATAAACCTCATAGAGATTGTGACAGAGAATGAACCGCTAAGAAACTGTGAAGGTTCCCTAGTGATATCATGGCTTGGCACGGGGGTGGCCCAAGTGTTAAGATTGAATTCCTATGAACCTATGGTTGCATGGAGAAGCTAACTCCTACAGTCAACTATCAACTATAATAGATAAGTATTTCTTGAACCCTATGCAATTGAATTTAAATGCATTACTGAATATCTGTGTATATGACTAAGATTTGCAGTGTTTAATTTATAATGAGAATTCCTAATTGTTATTCTGTAAGACATTACATGAAAATGAGTGTAAGGTGATAAGTTGGGCCTCTTGGATGGTTCAAAGATACCCCGCCCTATTTTGGAACTTAAAGTTCTGCGAATTTGGAGGGCACTTCCATCAAACTAGTAGCCTAAGAGACCACAGGCTCGTTCACATGACCTTAACTGAATCTTGGCTAAGAGTAGATATTAATACCCAAGATTCATTAGAGGGTCCATATGACCAGGGTCTGGGATCCCTACGCTAGTCTGAAAGGATCTAGCTCTTATTGGCTTCAAAGCTATAGGAGCTCGAAACTCCAGGATGTTAAAACTTCACAACCGCCAACACCCTCAAATGTCATAGTTGCAAAGTATTGTGGACCATCAATATTCGTATCCTTCGAGATCTCTCTCAGCCGTTAGATCGAGCCTAGTGAAGGGGTAGTGCTAAGTACTTCAGAGAAGCCCCACTCGGGGATATTTGAGATGGTGGTGAACTAGTGTTATCGTGAGAGCACCATAGGCTGGAGTGAATTATCATGCTGACATCATATAAGGTGATGTGTACCCCAAGTGGGTGAGCCATGTGTCATCCCAATTTAGAACCTTCATAGATATTATGGGTCAATTAGACCTTGACAGGTGTCACCAGTTGATTGGGACAAGTGTCATCCTTACCTTCTTCCAAGTGTCTGATGATTGGATCAACGTCATAGTCAGTTCGACATTGACTAATTCAGGAGAATATAGGTGTTCTAATGCCAACAACCCCTGAATGAGGGATTCATGAAGTTAATATATATTGTTTAGAATAGAGGGTTGCATGTCCACAAATAAATAACTATCTAGAAGTCTGGTTATCCAGCGGTATCGAAGTCCAATCAAAATAGAATGCAAGTTTTTTGAAGCTCCAAAGGCCGGAGAAAATCCTATACTTTGGCCTGAGGTGAACGTGGAGACAGATCGAGTGTGGTCCCGAGTTCGACACTCTAGGAGATCTGAGGAGTGTTTTGATTTGGGTAGACAACCCATGAAGGCTTGAATACCAGAGTAGATATTGACCACCCATCATAGAGTGCACATGGACTGTTGATAAGAGTTCTCCACATGTTCAGAGTTCGGAAATCTAGAAGGAAGTGTGGTTCAAGGCAAGGAAACCCCTGAATGCTAAAGTTATGAAGTGACATGAACCATCGATTTGGGAATACTTCAGGATCCCTCTTGTCCGTTGGATCCAAACTATAGTCAACACTTCGATGAAGTATTACCTCAGGAGGATGGTGAAGTCAGGGCATTAAACTCCCCAAATGTTAGAGTTACGAAGCAATGTATATCGTCAATCTAAGGACCCTTCAGGATCCCTCTCAACTGGTCGATCAAACAAGAGGAAGGAATCATGTACAAAACTTCACCAAAGTCCTACTTTGGGAGGAAAGGAGTGTGGAGTGGGTAGAACCCCCCTAAAACTAGAGCTAAAAAGTGCCAAGGGTCATAGATCCATGGGTTACATGGACACACCTTGACCGTGGGATTGAAGGGGTGGAAGGCTATCAGTTCGGAGTGACGTGGAACAGTGACTTCATCCAGGGTGATGTGGACCCATGATTAACATGCCACATTTCACCTGGACTAATGTGTTCCATAGACCCTATAGGCCCATTAATATGTGACACATGTCACTCACTGAAGGGGCCATGTGTCTCCTCTGCCTTGCCACGTATCACACATGGCACTCACTGCTCAGTCCATTTGGCGAGAGGAGTATGAGGAACCCACCTATATTTTTTCCTTGTATCTAGTACAACACCACATGCGAGAGTGGACCCTTTAGGAGTCCAGGACTTTGATAATCTGGAGGTCTAGTGTGTGATGTCAAAGATAAGTTGAAAGGGTCGAAGGTTGGAGCTATGTGGTAGAATTTAGGAAGTACAAGAATTTGGGACTCCAAAGGACATGTGTGCATACAAAAAAAGAGACATTCAGTGTCAAACACCGAAATCCCTGCTATCATGTGTGTTAGACAAGGATCAAATCTTGCTAGTGGATTGGACGGTGGATGGACTTCCACCGTGAATATAGGAGCTTGAGGATGGTATGTGTGGGGTCGATCCACATGGTCACAACATGGCCTTTAACCAATGAGGTTCGCAGAACTTCGAAAGGGCATAAATTCTAAACCAAATCTAGGGTTGGAGCATGGCGATAGTGGTTGTAAATCTCTTAATGAGAAGAAGAGGAAGAAGACCTCAAACATATAATCCGAGATGATGGAGGGAAGCGGAATTTTGACACCCCATGCCTTAAAATAGTACTTAAGGGGTTGGGTGTGTTACAAGGGGCTTCAACAAAGCCTAGTTAATTATTTGGAAGTATGATTTGGATTCCTGAGACCATTTGATTTCAGCATCTTTCTTTGGCATGTTAGTAATATGTCTTATGATTTCAACAAAATTTGGTACAAAGAGCCTCAAAAAATATTTTTTTCCTATGAAAGACTGGATAGCTTTCTTATTCCTAGGGATGTTAATTTTATGAATAGCATATACTCTCTCCAGGTCTATATTTATTCCCCCTAATGATATAATGTGACGTAGGATCTTTCCTTCTAACATAGAAAAATGGGACTTTTTGGGATTCAAAGAGATTCCATACCTTTTGCATTTTTGAAAAATATGCTCCAGGTGTTGTAGATGTTAATCATAATATTTTGAGAAGATGGTGATGTCATCTAGGTAAATAATCATGAACTTGTCCTTTCCACCCACAAATGGAATGTCCATGGCCCTATGGAAAGTGGTCCTTGCATTCATCAGGCCAAAGGGAATTTTTTCATACATGAATGTGCCTGATGGGGTGGTGAAGGTTGTTTTTTCTTTGTCTTATTTAACCACTGTTATCTCATTATATCCATAATAACTATCCAACATGGAAATTCTATGAGAACCTACTACCCTTTGAAAAATATTGTCTATCTTGGGAAAAGGATAATTGTCTTTTAGAGAACACCTGTTCAAGTTCTTGAAGTCCACACACAAGTGTATGTCCCCACT
The DNA here is from genome assembly GCA_009831015.1 of Picea engelmannii. Classification (NCBI taxonomy): domain Eukaryota; kingdom Viridiplantae; phylum Streptophyta; class Pinopsida; order Pinales; family Pinaceae; genus Picea; species Picea engelmannii. The sequence continues at coordinate 129,532 of ML823783.1, forward strand.
CTTTTTCCTAACAGGCACCAAGTTGGCCACCCAATCTGAACATCTCAATGGAACAATGATTTTGACATCAAGAATTCATTTCAATTATTTTTCAATAACAAACATTAGCAGAGGATTTAATTATCTAATTTTTTTCCTAAATGGATTTGAGCCCACCTTCAGTGGGATCTTGTGTTGAATGATTTCAGTATCAAAGGTATTCAAGTCCCCATAATACCATGCAAAAATATCAACAAACCTTTTCATAAGGATGACATACCTATTTATTTTATCATCTGGTCGTGCCTTGGATATTTTGACTATTTTTGGATTTGCAGTTGTCCCAATGTTGCAGTCCATTACCTCTTTCTCCCAATTCTTCATGAAAAATTTCCTGGAGACATCATTGCTATCAAACAACCTCTCCAGTGGTACTAAGCTTCTTGGGATATGATTTTTCTTGAGTTCTACAATTTTGTGGCCAACCACCTTGTTTAGAAAATGAGGTGTCTATTGATTTTCTTTTTCATCTCCCTCATTCTCTTGATCAATGGATATGTTTGAGAATTCTTCAATGGTTTGCAAGAACCTTTTAAGCTCCAATTCATCACTAAAAACATACCAATGATTAACATTGTCTGGTATGGTTGTCATGTTCCTAACCTCCACTTCATATTTGACATTTGGACCTGTTAGCGACATTTCTTGTCCTAGGCATAAGAATATTCAGGTCAACAAGATGCAAGAGTAGCACCCGAGAGCAGTGTGGAAAAATCTCGTTTTAAGGCTTCCAATCACGTAAGAGGGTGAAGTTATGTTGTTGACGGTCCAGATTCATCCATAAGGGCAGATCAGTGTGCATCGGGATTTTGGGGCTGCCAAGTTGCCCGGGATTTAGCACAAAGGATAGCGCCAATAGTTCAAGGAAAATCTGGATCATCCGATCTAGTTGAGAGAGGTGGAGGTCACTCGGTGTATCGGGGATTGTTGTTTCAGGAAACGAAGAGATTCTAATTCTTTACAGCTGAAATCGCCGACTGGTGAAACGCCAAAAGCACCTTTGGAGCCAAGCCCATGATCCTAGCCCAGGTCACATCAAGCAAGCTTGGGATTCAAAGCAGCCCCTTTATAAATAGCGGATGCTATCTCAACCATACATCTTAGAGACACGCGGCGCACACCTGTGCCATGTCGCCATTCGGGAGTTCGAGGGGTAAGCACTCCTCGTCATTTCACATTTCAAAACCTTAAATCTTGAAATGTCGAAAGTGCCTAGAGTTGGGCCCACAATATCACCGAGTAGGTTCAGGGCCATCAGATCTGAGAGGGATGCATGGCACTCAATTAGGCCATCTTGGCGTTTCGCTCATCGCAAATGTGAATAAGAAAGGAATTAACTCCTTCCATTTGCAAACGCCAAAAGCGTTTTGGGAATAGACACAGGGTCGCAACCCGTGGTCACTTGGGAAAGAAAGGAGCCATGAAAAAGGGGCCAAAGGTGTCAAGTCGAGTTGCCGAAAGGATCATCATGATCTCCATGTGCCATCTAATCCGACCTCGATCTCGATTTCTTCTTGGAGTAAATGAAGGCAAGAACGGATGGTTGAAACCTCATTTCATTCATTGAATATGAGATATGGAGGGTCTGGCAAGCAGTCTGTTTGAAGGAGTTCTATGTACTAATTATCCAATGAAGTTGTGCCAAAGTCCTTGATTAGACAGAGAAGTCTGCACACGCCATTTTGGCCTTTAATGTTTCAGCTACCTCCCCTACAAAGGCCATGTGAATTTAAGGTAGCATCTGTCATAGGCGCACGATCATCCTGAGTCTGCATGGGCAGACTGTTAGAAGACATGCAGATACAATGTTTTTAATGCAACATCTTGTTTTTGCTACTGTTGTTGTTTTGGAGTATATGTAGGCGTTTTCGCCATTTTTGTAAGCATCGATGGTTGAGCAAGGCTCCCGATTGTAAAGTTCTGATGAAGCGCTGGTCACTCTGGTTAATGTATAAGGCATTTGGGATTTCTTACTTTATGGATGTCATATTCTCTTCCATCTCTCTATTTATTGTGTTAGAACATCTAAGAATTGGAGTATCCAATCGAGTTGTGATTGTTATAGGATGATGTAGGTTGGATCATTGTAATAGTCACATTGTTTCTAATCGGTCTCTATGTTTTTCTTAGCACTGAAGGACTTGGAATTGGAGGATCCAGTCAAGTCACGCCTTCAGTTGCCTGAAGATCTAAACCAAGAGGATCTTGCATTTAGAGTTTTTCTTCTGCAAACTGTTGAAAGGCCTGTTTCCCAAATTAGTTTGCTCACTCCTCTCACAAGTCTTCCTTCTACCACCCTTTAATCATTTACTGACAGAAGTTGGATCAAGAACTCATTTTTTCCTTGCATGATAGACCCAGTCCCTGAGTTAGAGTGATATCTTCCCAAGTCTCTACCCATTTGATCACCCATTGAAAACTACCATGACATAAAACTGATGGGCATCGGGCTCTGCTCCTGCTGCAATCCAGGAGCGACTTCCATCGCTAACATTTCTGGCGCTGTTTCCGGGGACGAAGTTGAAGATTTTACCTAGGCAGAACGACATTGAGCCTCTGATTCTGAAGGTTCATCAAACATCAGATCCCTTAAATATTGCTACTGTGCACCTGGCGACTCCACTGTGGCAACTCCATTGTTTCCACATCACTGTTTTAGCTGTGACTACTGTTAGCACACCTGAAAGCTGACCCTAAGGAGATTTCTCGAGAAGGTTTCAGCAGCTGCTTTCTTAGCCTGAGAAGCTTCCTGGGGTAACAACAATGTTAAGATCTGGCCTTTGATGGTGAACAAGGACCAGGCATATTTGAATTTGCGCATCTTTCACCTGGTGACTCCATGATTCGAGGATCGATTGGCGACTCCACTAGTTCGATATGGAGAAAATTACAGCTCAAAGGTTTTCTTTCTGTGACTTTTCCCAGATAGTTGGTTTTCCTAATGCACTTCCTGATAGAGACCAATGGGAAGATTTCCTCCCTGAATTTCATGCAACAATTTGGGAGGAACCAACTGAGCATTTACTGGACTTCCATGAAGCTATTCACCGACACAATATCACGCATGAGGATGTCCAGATTAAGCTCTTCAGGTGTTCATTGAAGGGAGCCACTCTTGAGTGGTGTCGATCTCTTCCTGCTGCGAGAATCCTCTCTTTAACAGGTTTTCATACGGCTTTCAATTCATTTTGTAAAGATTATTTTCCAGCTGATTGTTTGTATGAAAACTGTTGTGAGGAGTTTTCTTTGCTTCATGAAGCCTCTGCTGGCCCTGACGACCAGGTCCATGATGAAGCTTTTACTGTGGAGGAAATCATTTTCCAGGAAAATATGGAGGTTTTGAATGATATTAATTGTGTTAGCCCTAGAACAGAAGCATCTGACATCATATCAGATGCCTCTATTCTTTTAGATGTGCATACCGATCAACATGCCTCTTGTGGAAATTGTGATTTTATAGAGCAAATGTGGTCCATGGTAGATGACTCACCTGGATATCGGGTTGAAGAAGATGTTCCTAGCAGCTCTTCTCATGATGATGAAGAACCTCTCTTTTTAAAACAGGGGTTAGTTGTGGAAGAGGATTCTTCTCTTTTCCCCCAGGGGGTTTCTCACGATATATTGTTACCTGGGATTAAAGAGAAAAGGATTATGTATGAGCAGCCAGAAGCAGAAGGTCCCACTGTCCCTGAAACAAAATTTTTTTACGGGATCACTGTTCTGGAGTAGGGTCATATAAATGAAGGACAACTCCTTTTTGATGTATATTATAGTGATGATGAGCAGCAAGCTTATCGTACATTTGATCACTATAAAGATACTGAAGAGCCAGTCAGCAAGCAGAACCACCCCATGGTCCCTATTTATGATGAATACGAATCTTACCCGGGGGAGAGCCAAGAAGAGGAAAAGGAACCAGAGGAACAACTAAGCACATATTTCATTCCAGAGCCAGTCAGCAAGAAGCTACCACCTGAGATTAGTGAGCCTACGTCGGTTGTCCACTCACCTGTGCTTATCAAAGATATTCAACCACATGTGAGCAACTCTATAGCATAGGAGGTTGCCTGTCACCAATTTTTCAAAATTCGCCACTCATTCTATGACCCTGTCAGCGAATACATGGAGTGGCATGTCCTTTATGCCTTGGAGTCGCCCTATTCCATATCAACTTCACCCTGTGAGAAGAAGTTGAAGGGTGTAGCCATTCTACTGTCATGGTTACACCATCTGCTGGCGATCATCGACATAAAGAAAGAGCTTCCCTTCAAGAAGTTGCTTGATTGGCTATGGTGGAAATATTCTTTCACCTAGCCCCATGTAAAGTGTTTTATTAGTTTAGAATTGTATATAAATAAGCTCCTTTGAGCATGTATTTTTATTTTGTTGCTTTTCTTTTTCAGCTTGTATTTTCAGTAGCGGGATGTTTTGAGCCTGACTTCATAGCCCAACAACAAGGCACTGAAGCTACAGAATGAGTTCTTAGAGCATCACAGGGACACATATATCCCCCATGGAGCCTAATGTTAGCGACATTTCTTGTCCTAGGCATAAGAGTATTCGGGTCAGCAAGATGCACGAGTAGCTCCCGAGAGCAACGTGGAAAAATCTCATTTTAAGGCTTCCAAGCAAGTAAGAGGGAGAAGTTATGTTATCGACGGTCCAGATTCATCCATAAGGGAAAATCAGTGTGCATCAGGATTTCAGGGCTGCCAAGCTGCCTGGGTCTTAGCAAGAAGGATAGCGCCAATAGTTCAAGGCAAATCTGGGTCATCCGATCTAGTTGAGACAAGTGGAGGTCACTCGGCGTATCGGGGATCATTGTTTCAGGAAACGAAGAGCTTCTAATTCTTTACAGCTGAAATCGTCGACCGACGAAATGCCGAAATCACCTTTGGAGCCAAGCCCATGATCCTAGCCTAGGTCACATCAAGCAAGATTGGGATTCAAAGAAACCCCTTTCTAAATAGTAGCTGCTATCTCGACCATACATCTTAGGGACACGCGGCATGCACCCGTGCCATGTCGACATTCCGGAGTTCGAGGGGTAAGCGCTCCTCGTCATTTCACATTTCGAAACCTCGAATCCCGAAATGCTGAAAGTGCCCAGGGCTGGGTCCGCAGTATCACCGATTAGGTTCAAGTCCATCAGATATGAGAGGGACGCGTGGTGCCCAATTAGGCCATCTCGGCGTTTCGCTCATCGCAGATGTGAATAAGCAAGGAATTAACTCCCATTTGCGAATGAAGAAAGTGTTTTGGGAATAGACACAGGGTTGCAGCCCGTGGTCACATGGGAAAGAAAGGAGCCATGAAAAAGGGGCCAAAGGCATCGAGTCGAGTTGCCGAAAGGATCATCATGATCTCCATGCGCCATCTGATCTGATCTCGATCCCGATTTCCTCTTGGAGTAAATGAAGGCAAGAGCAGATGGTTGAAACCTCCTTTCATTCATTGAATATGAGATATGGAGGGTCTGGAAAGCAGTCTGTTCGAAGGAGTTCTGTGTACTGATTATCCAAAGAATCCATGCCAAAGTCCTCGATTAGACAGAGAAGTCTGCACACACCATTTTGGCCTTTAATGTTTCAGCTACCTCCCCTACAAAGGCCATGCGAAGTTAAGGTAGCATCTGTCATAGGTGCATGATCATCCTGAGTCTGCATGGGCAGACTGTCAAAAGACATGCAAACGCAATGTTTTTAATGCAGCGTCTTGTTTTTGCTGTTGTTGTTGTTTTGGAGTATATGTAGGCATTTTCGCCATTTTTGTAAGCATCGATGGTTGAGCAAGGCTCCAGATTGTAAAGTTTCAATGAAGCGTTGGTCGCTCTAGTTAATGTATAAGGACTTTGAGATTTCTTACTTTATGGATGTCAACTTCTCTTCCATCTCTCTGTTTACTGTGTTAGAACAACTCGGAATTGGAGGATCCAATCGAGTTGTGACTGTTATAGGATGATGTAGGTTGGATCACTGTAAAAGTCACATTGTTTCTAATCGGTCTCTATTTTTTTCTTAGCGCTGAAGGACTTGGAATTGGAGGATCCAGTCAAGTCACCCCTTCAGTTACCCAAAGCTCTGAACCAAGAGGATCTTGCATTTAGAGTTTTTCTTCTGCAAACTACTGAAAGGCTTGTTTCCCAGAGTAGTTTGCTCACTCCTCTCACAAGTCGTCCTTCTACCACCCTTTAATCATTTATTGACAGAAGTTGGATCAAGATCTCCTTTGTTCCTCGCATGCCGGACCCAGTCCCTGAGTTTGAGTGATATCTTCTTGAGTCTCTACCCATTTGATCACCCATTAAAAACTATCGTGACATAAAACTGATGGGCGTCGGGCTCTGCTCCTGCTGCAATCTAGGAGCGACTTCCATCTCTAACAGGACCAATAGGAGGCCTAAAGGTAGTGGCATACATGGGTAAATAATCTTCCCTTTGATTATCATCTCTAAGAATAAAGGAAATATTGAATGCTAGAGAGAAGATGTCCAGTAAGTCCCATACCTCATTTCTATATTGGTTCAACTTTTGTTGTTTTTATTGATAAATGTCTTTGACTTGATTAAATATCAACTCAGAATCACCAAAGACTACCAATTTGTCAATGGCCATGTCTTTAGAATCTCTCAACCACAACTCCAAGGCCTCATATTCTGCTATGTTGTTTTAAATTCTAGCTTATATGAGAGTGTAACCACCTCCTTTGAAGGAGAAATGAGGACTATAACAGTGCCAAAACCCTCCTTTGAAGATGAGCCATGAAAATACATCTTCTAGACATCATTTCCTTGGTGTGTTAGAGGTTGATTTCTGCACTTGTTGACTGATATTTCTGGGGACATCATCATTTATATGAAAAATGGATGACCCAATTTCATCCTCAACAACATAAATTAGATGATTACTTGGGTTTGGATGATCACTGACAATATATGTCAATCTGACCTCTCTGTATAACCTCATGTGTTCTCCTCCAAAGAAAGGGATGGTTGCATATGTAAAATCCATTTGTAGGGATCCTCCAACTTTCTTGGCCCATGTCCTGGACAAAATCATACCAAACTTGGGGGTATGTCATCTACAACAATATTCATCACTACACTTTTCATGGGTAGCTAAGATAGAGAAACAACCAGATATTTAATTAATCCCAAGAATTTTACCTTTCTAGAATCAAAGGAGTAAAGATCATGGTGTTAGCACATGTAATTTTTTGTAAAACATTCACAAATTTATCACTCAAAATCAACCCCGTCAAAATTTTCAAGCTTTCTGCCAGCTCCTTATTCATTTCATGCCACGTCACTAGCACCTTGTCAATTTTTCATCAAAATCACCAAGGCCCGTCATTGCCAAAGCTTAGAGTAGTGAGTTTTGCATATTAGAAATCAAAGTCTTGCCTATGTTTCCCTATCCTTCATTGATGAAAAGATGGTTTTCTATTATTCGTTTTCATGATCCATTTTCCATCACATTAATTATTGGCGAAAAGAAACAATTCCATGTAATTGTTTATTTTTGTTTTGCATTTGATCAAAAGAATAAAATTGGGGATGGACTTTATTTCCAAGATAAACCACAAGTCGAACTTAAATTCCAAATTATCCAAGGTTAAATAATGATTAGTTTAGTTTTGGAAAATAACAAATATGGTCTTCAAAAGACATTTTAATTCAACCCTAAAGCCCGATAGTGCACAAAAGTGGTCATAAGATACTTATGGTACTTCAATTCCACTGCATCTAGTATATTATTGTATATAAACATTTGAAGGTTTGACTTCTCCATGTATGTGGGAACATTCCTCACTAAAAGTAAAAGGTATTGGGATTCTTCATTGGGCCTTATTTTTAAGTCACAAGGAAGAAAGCACTAAACACAAGTCATCCCCCAAGACCGAGATCAAGCATCGAGCCACCAGGGGGAGACCAAGAGGGTGCTATCCCTTGCACTACACATCAAGTGAATTGAATGGAATTGATATATACATAAAACAATAAATCTCTAGCACCATAAATGTGGGTATATCCCACAAACTCAAAAATAAAAATGAACGCCAAAGGCAATATTTTGTTAATATGTATAGAAATATTAGTTGCAACATGGTTTTTCTCACTAATCATACTTGTTACTAGATCTTCTTGGAAAAATTGTTGTAGTTTAAAGTCTGATGATGATTTTTGCTTCTTTGGTACCCAATGTTTTGA
>ML823784.1:0-28214 GCA_009831015.1 Picea engelmannii
CCTATGCTCATAGTTTCATTTAGTTTTTGTTTAAATCTTGTTAATAGCTTTGTTGTTTTCTTTCTAACCTTTTACCATACAGCTGTCATGACTAGCAGAGCCCAACTAGGCATGTAAGCACTCACTTTTTGCTCACACAGCGACGAAAAGAGTGCAAACAATGGAAAGACAAAAATAATTTTGGTATGGTTCTTTTCTAATTTCATTCTTCTTAGAGCGAGTTCCTCAAATGCATCCATAGGTTGCATTGATAGCGCATCCTGTGAATGAGCCTCAAATGGGGAGGTGGACCAATCTATCCCCTAGATTGGGGAATGAGCCTTCAACATTCACATTCACAGTTGAATTCTTCACATGGTGGAGGAGACAATTAGTGTTTATTAAGGACTTCCCTTATGTTGGAGTGGACTTTTGTGGCAGTGCAGACTTGGTGCTCCCCAAGGGAATCCAGTGGGATGTGTTAGATACCAAACTAAACCTTGCCATGTATTTTTTTATTTTATTTGTATGATGAGGGATCTAAAAATATTTTTTTTCATTATGCAGACAGAGGCGCATCACTTTCAGCGGAGATGCCAAAAATGGGGCTTCATGGAGACGTAAAGGTAGTAGTTGAGCATGAGGTTGCAGTGGGATGACTTCGAGAGGTATAGAGGAACCTTCTAGGTTTGTCCATGGGTGTCCCACCCCTCAGGAGGCGATATGTGCCTCTCCATTTGTAGTGAAACATAGTTGGGGTTCTCGAGAGCCTTAACCATTTTCTTCGTCGGGTGGTTCATGCAGTAGTGTGCTATACATAACACAACATGATACAAGAGGATTATTAGGATCCTCAGTCAATTTTGTAGTCTTTTATGATGATTTTATGGGCATGAAGGCCCAAATATTTTTTCCTTGTTATGTACATTTTTATGATGTATTTTCAAACAAACTTTTGCTATTACGCATGTATATATATACGAGTTTTGTGGTTCCTATCGTTGTTGCATTTTATATTATGTGGTGTTTTTGTGTACATATGATTCATGTTTTTCAATTTTTTTTAATCTATGCAAGGTATCGATCCAATATGTAATTATCTAACTAATATGACGTTGTATTGAGTTCTCTCAGTATGTGTCTGTATTGGAGAAATTCAAATGATATTTCGAGACAAAGAACTCTTAGGTGGAGATGTAATAAGACTGGGTTATGAATGACTTAATCTATATTAAGCTGGCATACCACAAGTTGATAGTCTAGGTTGATAATAAAATGAGTTATACCTAGAGAGGAAGATTTAGTTAAGCGTTCGATCACAACATGATATTCTGCCATGTTATTGGTTGTCGATCTGAGGAATATTGCTCCTGAACTCACCAACTCACCAAAGTGGTAGATGACCCAAGTTTTAGAATCAATGCTCTAGGTGTGTCAACTAGCGCCATCCACAAACCCAAAAAATATGGGAAAGGGAGATGTCATCTGCACATTAAATCATAAGACAAAGTATAAGTAGCTAGAATAAAACTCATGCATGCAAGAGAAAAGACACACCAAATCAAAAGTATATAGTACAATAATGTACATAGCACACATGCCAGATGTTCTATGCATAGTACTTCTTGAGGTAAAGCCCATTTCAGGTCTCACCGAGAGATATTCCATCATAGTTGACCAACTCGTAGGCACCTCTATGTAGTACACGTTTTGTGATATAAGGTACATGCCACAAAGGTTCTAACTTTCCCATCCCAAACTTATCATGAGATTGGTCATAAAATAAGACCAAGTCTCCTTCTGCAAAAGGAAGAGGTTAAACGTATTTTTCATATTGAATTTTCATTCATTTTTTATATGACTCGTTAACGAGAGAAACATCAGGACGTGTTTCATCCAACTTGGTTAAATACAAGAATTGTTCCTCTTTAGTAGAGGTGTGAGGAAGGAGTTCCATGGTGAGTTTCAATGAAGGGATCTTTCACTCTATTGGTAACACCGATTCTATACCATATACCAACTGGAATGGTGTGAATCTAGTTTCAGTTTTCACCGAAGTGCGATAGGCCCATAGTGCGGAGAAAAGTTACAAGTTCCAAGAGGTTTTTCTCCTACGCACCATGCATTGGGGCATGGTCTTTAGGACTTTGTTGATAGCTTTAACTTGTTCATTTTCTTGAGGATATTAGGGCGATGCGTTTTCATGGAGAAAACCCAACTTGATGTACAACTCACTCATCATATAGTTCTGGAAGTGGGAGCCATGATCGATGAAAATAGATTGTGGGACACTGAAGCGAGTTATGATGTGGTTAAAAACAAAGAGTGTTGTAGTACGACCATCGTTAAGAAATGTAGTCATAGCCTCAACCCATTTAGTGAAATAATCTATGGCAACAGTGATATAACCATGCCCCTCGGCTGAGGTGGGATTACATTGCATAGAATCTATGCCCCATTTGGCAAAGGGGTCGACAACAACAATGGGATGCAACGAACAAGGGTGGGTACATGAATTTTTCTAAAAGAGTTGACAGGGTGTGAATCGTTTGACGACTTCAATACAATCTTTGAAGATAGAGGGGAAAAAATGACCAGCACATAATATTTTTTTGGTTGTATCCATCCCAGAAATATGACCGCAACAAGCTCTAAGGTGACAGACATTCAAAACTCATTCCAACTCATCGTGGGTTAAACAATGTCATAGGACAGTATCAATACCATAGTTTCACAAAGTGTCACCGATGATAAGGTAGCGTTTAGAATGGTGGTGGATACAACGAAGTTCATCACATGAAATGTTTGGTTGGAGACATTGGGTCTGGAGATAGAGAAGAATATATCCATACCAAGGGTTGGATGTGCTAATGAGGAATATGGATCCGTCAGGAAGAGAATCACTAGGATCAGTATCCTCATCTGTATAGGGAAGATCGTAGATCATTTTTGTAAAAACCAACGATTTTTTAGCTTTTGATTTGGCAAACGTGAGATCAAATTCTTGGAGAATAATGATCCATTTGGAATATTTTCCCCTAATAACTTGAACAGTTAAGATATGGTACATGGGGTTCAAGTTCGCGATGACCGTGGTAGTGCGTAACAGGATGTAATGGAGAAATATTTGGATAGTGATAACTGCAGCCAAAGCCAACTTTTCAACATGCAAATATCAGAGCTCAAGACCAGATAAACTCTTACTCAGATAGTAGATCACATGTTCGTCACCATTATGATCCTATTGAACTAACACCATAGACATAGTGTTAGTAGAGGAATCCAAATAAAGGATATAGTCTCGTGCATAATCTGGCGGGTACAAGAGATGCGTGTGTGTTAAGGAATTATTAAGGGCATCGAAAGACCATTGAGCAGTGTCATCCCAGATGAAAGGAGTGTCTTTATGCAACAATATCATAAATCCTTTAGTGAGTTCAGCGTAATTACAGATGAAACAATGAAGAAAGTTTTCTTTTCCTTGCAAACTTTGTAGTTGGGTTAGAATGTTGGGAGGGGGTAAAGCGAGAATAAATTTTACTTTTAAGGGATCCACCCTAATATCCTATTTGGAGATGACGAATCTGAGGAGTTGGCCTATTTCAACAACAAAGATACAATTGTGAGGGTTGAAACAGATGTGGTAAAACCAACATCAAAGAAATATGGCCCGTAGGTGACCAATATGGTCTCGTCAATGAGACGAATGAGCAGGTAAGTCATTGAGGTAGGGTTCCACAATATGTTTGATGTCATGGAAAGCATATGACATGGCTTGTTGGAAGGTAGCTCCAATAGCTTTAATACCAAAATGTAGTTTCTGATAAGTGAACTTCCCCCAAGGGAAGATGAGTGTTGTTTTATGTTGATTAGCTGGTAGAATATCAATTTGGTTATACCCTGAGAAACCATCCATGAAAGAAAAAATGATGCTCCCAGCGCAATTATCGATAATTTGGTCGATGAAAGGCATAGGGTAATTTTCTTTGGGAAAATCCTTATTAAGATCCCTATAACCGACGCAAACATGAATGGTCCCTTGTTTCTTAGCGACCAAAGAAATGTTAGAAACCCATTCATTCAAGGGGATAAGATAAATAAAACCAGACTTCAAAAGTTTTTCAACTTCTGCCTTTATAGCCATGGTTTTCTTAGGATGAAACGGACAAAGTTTTAGTCATACAGGTTTAACGACTGGGTAATTTTTTATCTCATGCACAATGATCGATGGATCGATCCTTGGCATTCCTTCATAACTCCAAGTGAATATTTCGTAGAATTATTTGAACAAAGTGGTATAATATTCCACTTCCTTGGGTGAACAATTGGCATCGAGATGAAAATTTTCCATGATACTTTCTTTGATTGAGATGTCGATAGAAATCGTGGAAGAGTTGTTCCCCAAATACTCTCAGAAATTGTGTCATGGGTGAATATTGGAGATTGGGGAGAATCGACAACACTTTCAGGAAAGATAGAGTGTATATATTTCTCAATTTCATCCATACTAGGAAGAAAATATGAACGATGATGGTTATCATCCCATGGTACCTCTTCGATACCAAAAATTTCCATAATGGATTCATCTGATGGAAACATCCATAGGATATAATCGAAAGTAGAGAATAGGGAATCCAACCAAGATGGAAACAAGTAAGCGGTGGATGCCAACATATGTTGGTCATCTGGTGAGGGAGAGGTGGATTGGATGGAATCATATGAAGCCTTGGTGGGACTAAGTGGCATAGTGTCACCTAGTGCATCAAATTCTAAAGGACTAGGTACAACCCAGGGATCAAATGATTCGTAGGATTGATATGCCATAGTTGAGATCATATTGATCGTGGAAATATGTTGCAAGGTGGGAGGAAGTGGTGTAGGGAAGGTACCCATAAGAGAAGAGTGTTTTAAAATACCTACTCCTACACTTTCACAAGTGATCTTGGAATCTCCCAAAAAAGGAATGTTGTTGGTTGCGGGAGTGTGAGCGTCGGGGGTACGGTAATATAACTGATCGATAGTGACAATTTTACCTTGATAGGGGTATTGTACACATCCAAACACTAATGAAGCAGAGAAGGTCATGACATAAAATCAACTTCTTTCGAACAACAAGTTGTAATCGAGGGGAGTATCGACTACCTCCACAGTCACAGAGACAATCTTTCCTCCCAATTGAATAGCTAAGGATTGCAAGAGTCCATGAGGATGGAAACCTTTCCCATCAAATGATCATAACATTGTAGGGGATTTATTAAGAAAAGGTGATTTTAACCCTTTCCAAGAGGATAACAACATGACACATATGGAGGCTCCCTCATCCAGTATTGTGTGATGAATGTGTTGGTTATGGACAACAACATCGATTTGGAAAGAAAGTTGGTGAGAGAAGCATGACTTGAAATTATCAAGGTTAAATGTGATATTATTAGATGACTCAGGATCTATTTATCCGATGGCGGCCAAGAGAGTTCTATGTTGAATCAAGCAATGTTGTAGAACTTCGAGAGCAAACATAGAACACGGTGCTTGAGACAAATCTTCAACGATATTGTAGTTTTGTGCGTCACGTAAACTAAGATTAAAATTTGAGTTTCAGATAGTTCTCTTGGGAGGATGTAAAATAAAGTCGAAAGTAGGTTTTGCAATCTGAAGTGGCCCAAATTGAGGAGTAACCGTGGTGGAAGGTGGATCCCATGTAGTACCATTAGAGACCTTCTCTTTATCAAGTTTAACCGAAGTGTCATATGTTGTAGTGTGAGTGGTTAAATCAATCCCATTAAACATATAAAAATGGGCACTCAATGAAGCCTCCTCACTGGGAGGGTGATTGGGATTGCCACATGTCGGAGGATTAGGGGTTTGCACAACCATGGACTACTGCTAAGGAAAAGGTTGTGTCAATACAACGATTTGGGAATTCCCTTTGAAATGTTTTTCAACTCTGTCGTGATGAGGAAAGTCTCTTGTGTAATGATCAACACCACAAATGAGACATGAAAATTTTAGTTTTTGTTGTGGTTGTTTCTCAGGAGCAGGTGGTTGAGTTGGTGTTTTTGGATTTTCATTCTAATTATTATTCTTTTTTGGTTTATTTTTCGTTTTCTTCTTCTCCCCTGATTGTTGTGGAGAAGAATATTGAACTGTATTCACGTCATATATTTGAGTCGGGGGGGTGGAGGTGGAGGAGAGTGAATTCGAACTGGTAGCGGGTGAAGGAAAAGAGAGATTAGTCGAGCCAACCTACTATGACAAGAATGACACTGATATATCCATCTGCATTAGCTATGGAAGATGGTTTGGATGCATCAATGGATGTGTGGGGAACATTCTGTATCAATTCATACAAATTACCAGATTGGGAGTAATCCAAGTCCAGGTATTGAGCATGATCAATGGATTCATCTTCGGTGACAAAACCACCCATGGCGAAGTCATGAGCAATTGGGGGTAAAATAGATTTAGTAAACCATTTAGTCAACAATTGGTCATGAATGGTCACTTTGATAAACCTTCATCGTTTTCTCCACTCATGAATGTGATTAGAGATATGTACAGAGTTAGTTTGATGAAGGGAAGTTGAGAGTTCTGTACAATTGCATAATAGATGGGTAATTGAAAATACGTGAGAAAATCCATGGCTAGGAAGTTGAAATCTTGAAAAGTACCGCGTTGGAGTTCAATGTACCGTTTGGTTGCTGAGCCTATAAGTGTGCGTTGGAAAAGACACAACTGAATATAAATATCCATAAGTGATTTTGATGAACACCATAGATGAAACATCATAACGTCGTTGTTTGGGTCTTCGCCAGGTTTATCGTGAAATTTGGGGATGTCAGAACGTAACTTAGCAGGAATTACTGGCCAGAAATGGAAATGTAGTATGGGATCATTTTTCAACCTTGATAAATGTAGTAGATCTAGTGTGGCTAGGAATGGTAGTTGTTGGTTGACATGAGGATGATACTAGTGTGGCATGGGTACATGAGTAGGGCCATAAACTGGTTGATATGGATAGTTGTAACTAGTAGGCCCTCTTGTTTACTATTGTTGTTGTTCAGTATAGGTAGGATTCGTCTATTGTTAAGGAACTTTTAAGAAAGGAGAGGGGAAACCTAGTTGATTATGAAGAGGATAAACAATATAACCCATGGGAGGATAGGTTGTTTTATTAGGCAGAGGTGGATAATTTTTTTTCCGTTGAGGGGGTTAAACATTTTTTCTTTGAGGAGAGTAAAACGTTGACCCTTGGGGAGGATACGATTGTTTTCCTTGAGGACCCCAAGTGGGATTAGGGACCCCCAGGAAAGGTTTTCCATAATGTAATGTAGAAGGATTAGGATTTGGTATTCCTCCTTATGGGTTAGGGTATGATGGCCCTCCTTGATAAGGTTGATGAAACGTACCTCCTTGGGGTGGTCCCTAAAATTGTGGAGGGTTTCCAGTAAAAGAGGGTTGTCCCCCTACCATGGATTGGGTGAAAAATGGGGTTTGACCAATAAAAGGGGGTTTCCCCCCAGTGGGTATGTGTAAGGGTGGTTTTCCCCCAAGAGGGATGGGTCTTCTAGACAATGGTGTAGCCCCAATTGGGATTTGTCCTGTAGTTGATTATCTGTGTATGGTAGCATTTTTCATTCTATGATGCAAGGTGTCCCAACAGAGTTATGTGGAACATAAAGAGTTATAGGTTGAAAAAGTGGTGTGGTAAGAGTAACCATCAAAGTACCTTGTATATGACCAGGCAATATAACTCTAATATTACTTTGAAATTTCACTAATGTGGCGACAGATTGACTACTTGTTCGATGGGATGGTCAATATCCTGAACAAACGGTACCGCCTCAGCACCAGTAGAGGTAAGACAGTCAAGAGGTGGTTGAATAAAATTGAATTTTTTGTAAAGATCATGTCCCAATTGTTGTATCCTTTTCATCACCTGAATGAGGAAAAGAGGGACTCTTGCAAGTCCAGTTGGGTTAGATGGACAAGATAGAAGTTAGTGCAAAAGTTAGAAATATCATGCACAAGAAATAAACAAACAACTAAGCTAACAACAACTAAATAAACTAAACTAAAGTGCATAAGGGAATTAGAACCAAAATTAACCAAACAATTGATCTATATTCATGCCACCAATGGATAGATTGTATTAGTGGGAAAAAACTAAAGAGAAAGGGAGACTTATGGGTCCCCTCTTCCTCCAAAGGAGGGCTCTTGAAACCCCAATGAGAGAGAACTTATTACAAATAGAAAACTAAAAGGAAATGGTGAAGAAATAAAAAGCTCATTCACTCAAGAGGTGATGTGAATAGCCCAATGAAATGATGCTTATATGCTCCAATGAGGAAAAAAATTCCTTGCAGGAGAATAGAGGAAGCATAAAAATAAAAAATAGATTCTTCAAAATATAGTGCACCCATCGCCTCATTTTATAGAAAATATTTGAGTCATTATCCAACCAGTATTTAGTGTGAACAAGGGGCCCTTTAGGACACCTTTAGGTCTTTGATCATCCCCCCACTCAGATTCAACTTGGATTTGGGGGTCAAATTGACTTGGGAGATGAGCCAGAAGTGGGTGGGAGGCCGACCAGAATCATTAATGCGTCATTCTAAGGTGTGCGCAGTTGTTTGCGTCCACAGTCGTGCATGTGCACTTTCCCTGCATTTTTCTACTGGCACATGTGCGCGCACTTCCTTTATATTATGAGCACATGCTAATTTTATAACTAGCTGTATAGTTTGTGCCCTTTGGAGATGCATTTTTTGGGCCATGAATGAACTAATAGGTGTTTGGATATGTTGGATTTCTGTAAGCATTTGCGGATGAAATTTCAGTGATAATAGATGCCCTCTAATGTGTGAGGTTAGGAGCATACGTATAGCCGAAATACATCAATGTTTCTTCTACTGAGAGTACTATGGTAAGAAGGAGTGTTGAGAGGAATTGAAAGAGAGACCATTGGAGGGATAGGGGAACCTATGGGACCCAAACCTTTCGCTAGGTGTGGAAAAATAAAACTATGTACAAATGAGGCGTACATGCCCGATGCTCGTGTCATGTAACTAAAAAATGTGTAAGACAATAACTGAAGTGATATGTTGATGTAGATAACTCTAGCGCCCTCTGAGGCAGCTTGATAATGGAAGAGGACAATTATTATGGTGAAAATAATCTGAAATGAGGTGATGACACCTGTTAGAAGTGTCGATAATTCGTGAGGATTGATAGCCCAACAAATTTCAGAGGTCTTCAAAAAATATAAAAACAACTGCAATAGTCGCAAAGTAAGACCCACTGTAACATGAGATAAAGTTGAATTCGAATGTTATGGGGGTCAAAGACAATAGAGAACAATGGTGTTTTTCTCTATGCCATCCAAGAATCTGCATTGTAAAGGGAATGAGATTCAAGATACTGTCGCCCTCCTGGAAACTATGTTGATGTCGACAGAAAAGGAGATGCGACTCCAAGAAGAAAAGGGATTCATGAAATTCACTGGATGAGATCATGAATTGATGAGTTTCATGGATGAAGTCAAGATGTGGTGAGACTCAAGACTGCCCTTGGTTGGGTATATATGTGAAGTATGAGTGGCAGCAACCATGAAACTGAATCTAGCGTCAGGGGGATGACTAGATGTGGGTTAAATTGTGCCAGAGGTGTGACAAAGTGGACAAACTCAGAGATCGTAGGTACATGGATTGTGGGATACTTAGGGTGTATGGATGATGGAAACAAGAATAGAGGTAATGACTACCTCGACCAAGGGAGACGGGGGTTTCTTTGCTGAAAAAATAAGGTCACTAAGGGAGACAATCACAAAAACTATGTGAATGCTGGAAAGAAAGGCTTTGTACATTTACAAAAGGAATAAAGAATAATGTGGTATAAGTGTGCAGATATAGAAACGGGTGCCCCAGTGTATGATGGCTTGGCCTGTGAGGGCACAAGTTGTGTGGGGAACTGGTGGAGGATGGGGGCCCCATAGGTGAGTTTTTGTATGGGGTAAATGAATGGAGGGGAATATGCATATGGGAAAACTAACTGTGGATGAAATGGAGGGATAGTGATACTACAGACGTGTAGTCAAATGATAACCGGTAGCATATGTCCTGGGATTCCATTAGGAAATATAACAAAATGGGGAGAAGGAGTATGTGGCTGATTCGCGAGCATGAGTAAGACTATAGAGAGTCCCATCCCTAGGGGGTAAAAGCAACATGAGTGTCAAAGTGCCAAAAAGGGGACTATGAATGGGACAACTCATGTAGGGGAGAATGCTACCAGGTGATAGTATTGAAAATGCAGTGGAGGTGAGAGTATTGCAAAGCCGAATGGGGGTTTCCTAGAGGTGAATGTTGGAGGGTATGACTGGGAGATGCAATTGATATTCAAAGGGAATGACTACATGCCAGTCTTGATCATATACCTGAAGGGGTTGCGCTGGTGTGTGATGACCAATTACTTGCACACATGAAAACTGAATACCCGACATGAACAATATTTGTAGATAAAGAACATATAACAGTGATTCGATAATTTTGACCATGAGCATGCGTACCTGGGCTTGGTGTGAGAAAAAGGATACCTAGGGGCCAAGGACGGATGGTGACCTAGGGAATGTGACTATGTAGGTGTTAGGATCCTGATCCCATGTCTAAAGATGGATCAGAAAACAAGCACTCGGAGGTACTATAATTGAACATGGAAGTTTGGAAAAAAGGACTATATATAGTTGTAGGGCCCACATTGCCACCTCATTTGTACCTGCTTCTATAGTGAGTTGACAAGGGGTTTGAGAGGAGATTTGAAGATTCTGGGAGCTTCAGCCAGTCGATCTAAGATTTCCAAGAGACAGGTTAGTGGTCATATCCTCCTGCATAGTAATTAGGATTTCTATTATGGGCAAGGTCATATGGATGGCCATATGAAGGGATTTTGTGAGGGTGGGCCCCCCAATGTGCTAGCAATCGAAGGATTCCTATGCTTAGGTGCACAGTTTTACTTTGGATAGTCGTGCATTGGGGCACCCAAATGGGGAAAGCAGGCGTGCATTAGATGCACGTCTATTCAAAGCATAGTTGCCCGCGCGTCTGCGACTATTTCTCTAACAGTTGTGCATGTTTTCGCAATTGTGTAGAGAACAGGTGCACATGAATGCTTGTTTGTGTGTGTGATAGGGGCGCATAGATGTTCCCCTGTATCTTTGAAAGGCACACATTGATGTGCATTTGTGGGAAGAACGGGCACTCAGATGTGCGCACCTGTGGGGAAAAAAGCCACGCACATGAGGCAAGGGTGGGGGGTGTAAAAAAAACTTGTCTTTTTTTAGATTTGGGGTGTTTTTATGGGTTATTATGTCTGATCAAGTACTGTGTATGTGGATGCAGGTGAGCACTAGTTGAGGATGTTGGTCCACTGGAGGGAGAGAGACTAGGGGCACCTTAGAGAGGCAGTTAGAGATGAGGATCCAGGTGTGCGGGGACCTTTGGCAGCCTGTGCGTTGATAAAGTTCTTTGACTTCTCACTGTTGCAGGCACAAGAGTACCTAGTACAGTTTTTGATATCTATGTGGAGCACTAATCTGTAGTGCTTCATTGTGCGGGGAGAGAAGCTCACATTATCTGCGACAGAGGATGTGCATTTCTTGACTGGGCTCCATTTTCGGGGAAGCCCTCTACATGTTGATCCCATGTTGACAGGGGATGGTCAGTTGGCTGACTTGGCTCAGTGGAGGATTGGGGCAATGGACACCCTTGTTCATCGTTGCATTGTAATGATGATTGTGAGGGTGTATGGATCCCTCGCTACTTAGCAAATCAGTGGTGGTTAGCTGGGGATCATGCAAAGGGCCCTAGGTGGAGAGCATTTTTCCTAGGGCTTAATGCTAAACACCAAGATGATGGGGCAGCTTAACTGGTGTCGGGCTATCGACTCTGGTGATTTTTCCTTTTGGTCTATCTTGGTGGCCTGGTTCTTAGAGAGGGTGCCTATGTTGTGCCTAAGAGTTTTGTTGGATGCGTTGGGTGCACGAGAGCCATGATTGATGAGATGGGTAACTATCTTGGTTCGTCATGGTGGTGGGGAGGGTGTCCATTACTTTACGACCGAGATAGCACATCTGTGGCATCATATGCCACAGATCATCCTATGATACCTATATGGCGGGATGGACTATTGTCAGGATCCCGATATGGTCTTACCTCCTGGAGAGGTTTGGGACCACAGAGGTATGTTAATGTATTTTATGGTTTGATTAGAGTAGCATATGTTTTATGTATGGATGGATGTTCATGCTAGCTCTTGTTTGTTGTGTGTGCAAATGTGGGGCCACGAGGTCGAGAGATGTAGTTGGTTAGAGCGTCGGATCACTAGGGGCCAGAGAGACCACCGCGCGGGGATCCACGGGAAGGTGAGAGAAGTCAGAAGGATGACGATGGTGTGAGGCCAGAAGATCCTGATAGAGCTAGTAGGAGGCATCGATATGATGACCCTAGTGTAGGGCCTTCACACACTCCACCAACAGAGGCTAGCAGAGTGCTAGAGGATTTTCTCCAGTGATTGGAGGCGGTGCTATAGGGAGTGCCTGAGGGCATGTGGACATAGATCCAGGATGAGGGAGTCTTGGAGCAGTTTGTGGGAGGACAGGTAGAGTTGCAGACCCTGATCCACCGAGAAATGATAACAACAAAATCAATGATAGGGTGAATGCTACCTAGACTCGGTGGACCTCTATCTGGTGGGTCCCCTCCTCATGACAGAGGACCTAGTGGAGGTTCTCTAGCAACACCATGAGTGCTTGATGTAGTTATCTTTTGTATTTATAAAGGCCCATGAGCCCATATATATGGTAGTGTTACCCCTATTTTGCACCTATAGGGATGAGGGGGTTCACCTGCCTATGGGCAATGTGCATGTTGTACTATTTTTTGTAAACATTTGATGGCATAGTGGTCAATATATATGGATATCCATTTTTGGATCTTAGGGATTTTCACATGTGATGATGTTTTGTGATGTTTTTTTATGATGTCTAATATATATGATGTGACATACTTTCGATGGTTTATGTATGTGTAATGGTATCTTGATGTGATAAATGCCAATCTAACACTAGGTTAGCCGTATTATCTATTATTTGATTGCATTGTCATGGAATATGTGTAAATGTGATTGAATCAAAATGTCAAGATAAAAGTCTAACTTGCAGGTATTTGCAGAATAGGCATGGATCGCGGACACAGTACACATTGTTGATATGTAGGATGATGAGTTGGGAATCTAGTAAGATGATAAGGTGGTGAATGTGATGGTTACTAGCCTTGGTGAGGAGGCCAATGGTGGCTATGTATTCTACTTGGTTGTTCTTTGTTGAGCCCAAACATATGCCGCTAGAGTGGATCAATTCATGTGAGGGGGTATAAAGGGCCCAAGTGGCTGAAGCCAGATTTTGTTTCCACCGTCTAGCTGCATCAGCATAACTGATGTGGTAGGTCAATAGAGGAAGCATCTGTCAATGACACAAATGGTAGATCAGACAAAAGGTGTGGAGGGAAAACAAGAAGATTAAAAATGCTACAAAACGTGTACAAAAAGAAAAATCCTAGTGTAGAATGACTACGCTCAGGCGTAAAATTTCTTTAAGTACAACTCGTTGACGGGTTATTTGAGAGGGTAGCCTTCGAGAGAGACTAGGATGTAGGCACCTTTAGTGAGGTAGTGTTGAACGATGTAGGGTCCATGCCATAATGACTCAAATTTTCCATGGTCGAGGGTATTGTGGGCGATATCGTAGGCAAGGATGAGGTCTCTTTTGTTAAAGGAGAGAAGGTTGACATGGCGGTCAAAGTTGTCCTTTGACCATTTTTTGGCTGCCTAATTGTTCTATAATGAAGATCGATGGTCTTCATCCAGTGACTCTAGGTTCAACAAGCGCTACTCCATTGGAGCAGTGTTAGGTAAAATCTCAATAGCGGTGCATAAGGTGGGAATTTTTCACTTGATGCGGAGAGTGGCGGAAGGGTGTAAAACCAATGGCAGTTTTAACTGTTGTGCGATAAGCCCATAGTGATTAAAATAACATATGATGCCAATTGTTCTTATGTTTGTTGACAGTACACTGCAACATGTATTTAAGGACCTTATTGACTGCCTCTACTTGTCCGTTGGACTAAGGGTAGTAGGGGGAGGCGAAATCATGGGAGAAGACTAACTGGGAGGAGAGTTCGATGAAGATCTCTTTCTCGAAGTGTTTCCCATGATCAAAGACTAACTATAGTGGGACTCCAAAGTGAGAGATGACGTGATTAAATAAAAAACATGTTGCGGTGTCAACGGTGTTGTTGAAGGTGGGAATGGCTTCAGCCCACTTGGTGAAGTAATCGACTACCATGATAATGTACTTGTCTCCATTGCTGGATGGATGGTTACAAGTCATGAAGTCAATGCCCCATTTGCAAAAGGGGCCAGTGGTGATGACTAGGTGTAAAAGAGCGGGTGGCGCTCATTCTTTGTGAGCATAAAGCTAGAATTTGTCACAGTGT
The DNA here is from genome assembly GCA_009831015.1 of Picea engelmannii. Taxonomy (NCBI): domain Eukaryota; kingdom Viridiplantae; phylum Streptophyta; class Pinopsida; order Pinales; family Pinaceae; genus Picea; species Picea engelmannii. The sequence goes on from ML823784.1 coordinate 14,526, forward strand.
TTCACAGCATGGATACAGTTGTGAAACATTGTGGGCTAGAATTAGCTTGTTTGAATGATTTTCTAGGTGGTGGACATCCATGAGAGGTGGCCTTCGCAAGCACCATTGTGGCAATCATTTAGAGCTCTATCATCTTGATTGATGGTGAAACATCGACGAAGTATGTTGTTGACCTCTCATCGATATAATATGTCACCGATAAGGAGATATTGAGGGGCCTGATGGTGAATACGTCGATGATCATCCCTGGAGAGGTGGGGTCCAAAATTTTGTGTTCGGAGGTAGACAAGTAGATCACCGTACCAGGGATCATCCGAGGGGATGTAGAAGAGGTGTTCATCGAGGAAGTCTGTATTGATGGGTGAACTGGTAGTATCTGAGGAAAATTCCATAATGAGTTCGACAAGGATGAGGGATTTCTTGATCTTGGGTGTTGAAAATTCGAGGTCGTACTCCTAAAGGATGACGATCCATCAAGAATTTTTTTATTAATTTTTCGACGACTTAGCAAGTATTGCATGGGGTTGGAATCTTCCACGACTTTGGTAGTGCGAAGAAAGAAGTAATGGCATAGTTTCTGGACTGTGAGGATAACAAAAAGGGAGAGTTTCTCTTCATGATTGTGTTTCAGGGGTGGTCCTCAAAGAGTTTTACTAATATAGTAAATTACATTCTCACGACCATCATCCCCTAGTTGGATGAGAACTCCTGCCACTGAGATGGCTCAGGCTGAAAAGTAGAGGATATAGTCGCAATCATAGTCGGGTGGAATAATCAAAGGGGTGTTGGAGAGCACCGATTTTAAATAATTAAAGGTGGTTTAGGCATGTTCATCCCATTGGAATGGGATATCATGATGCAATAAACAAAGGAAGCCATGTGCGCGAGTGGCATAGTCGGGGACAAAGCGACGTAGAAAGTTAGATTTGCCTTGTAGGCTTTGGAGTTGACATAAAGTCTGAGGTGGTGGAATTTTGGTGATGGCTTGGACCTTGAGGGGGTCGACGGTGATGCCACATTGGGAAATGATGAAACCAAGAAGGCATCTGGCGGTGACGCAAAATACATACTTGAGGGGGTACAAGTGTATATTGTACTGACGACACCAGTGAAAGATGATGCGTAAGTCATCTAGATGTTGAGTGTGTTTCTTAGATCGAGCAGTGAGATTGTCTAAGTAGGCAAGGATGATGTGAACCATATCATGAAAAACATATGTCATGGCCAGTTGGAATGTCACACTGGCATTCTTGAGGCCAAAAGGAATGATACAATATGAAAAATTACCCCATGTGATAGTGAATGTGGTTTTGAACTAGTCTGCAGGATGAATCTGAATTTGATTGTAGCCAGAGAAATCGTCCATAAAGGACAAGGCTTCATGGGTGGCACAATCATCAATAATTTGGTCGATGAAGGGTGTTGGGAAGTTGTCATTGGGACAAGTGTGATTAAGTCAGTGCAGATGTGAATAGTGCCCTGTTTTTTGTTGATAGGTACGGGGTTGGATACCCAAGACATATATGTGAAGGGGTATATGAACCTGACAACACGTAATTTGTAAATTTTGGCTTTGATGGCCACTGCTTTGAATGGATGTAGTGGGCGTTTCTTTTTTCATACAAGTGTGATATCAGAACATGTGTCTATACAATGTTTGACAATAGAAGGATCAAGGCCATGCATCTCTGTGTATGACCAGGCAAAAAAATCTTGGTATTCCTGGAAGAGATCTTTGTAAGATATAAGTTCTTTAGGAGAGCATGCAACGCCAATGGTGATTTAATATATGATGCCAGGTTTGATGGAAATATCGATTTTGGCAGTGGGGGAAATGTTATCCATTTTGCCTTCTTCAAAAGCATCGGGGGCAGGGATAGGATTGTTGAACCAGTCTATATGCCCTGATGGGATAAAATCTTTAGTTTCAATCACATATATGGAGTCTTGACTAGGGGCTTCAAAGGATTTCTGCGAGAGAAAGAGTACTCTGTGATGGATCGCATTCCATGGGCAATCGAGGGTGGTTAATTCCTCGAGGATGTCTTCGTTGCAGTGGAACTGGTGAGAATATGGTTGTCACCATATGATCATATTCCGGTGGTGAATATGTAGGGGAGGCGCAAGGAGGTTGTGATGGTGTGCTCGACATAAACCAAATATCGAGATACTGTGGGTTAAATATTATAGTTGGCCGTAATATTTCTGTGTGGAAATGTACTAGAGAATTGGGGGGATTGGGCATAAATCCTCATATAGGTTATCCATGAACCATGGAGGAGTAGGGATTGCCTTAGGCTCATGATAGATAATATGAACGACATTGGGGGATATCATCGGTACCTCTGCAAATGGGGAGGGTGTAGGAGTCTGAATAAGTGCCATTTCACGACGCATGTATTCAAGGATCATAGGACATTGGTATGTGAAATGATCCAATGATTCATAGAGAGAGCAGGGGAATCTCATCCGTTCATTAACTAAATTCGTGACATAGTGGATGTCTATGACAAGAGTACTTTATGATGCAGATGGGGGGACTCTTGCTGAAAGATTTGGTGTACTGTCGTTAGTGTCTGTTGAAATTGGGGTAGTGCAGGGAAATGGTGGGTGTAAAGGCCATATTCTGAACAAATGGAACATGCAAATTTGGTTTGCAACCCTGTGGTAACTATAGTCGGAGACCTGGTGGTAGTACTAGGTGCATTGGGTGTAGCGACGAGTGGTGTGGTTGTTAGAGGAAGTTAGATTAGAGTGCATAACTTGGGGAGAGAGGGACATTGATTAGTGGGATGTCCTTATTTCTTGCATAGGGCACAAGGAAGTTGAACTCAGGGTGGAGGTGGAGCCATGGGTTATTTATTTTTCCTTCCGCCTCCCACTTTAGTGGTGGCGCCAATAGGCGGGGGTGGGGGTGGTGCGGTGGGAGTGAGGACTGGGATCTACATTGGGATTCCCTCTGTTTGGGGAGGGACGGATGGTTGAGGAACCATCTCAGGTGGGTGCAGATACCAAACTAGGATGGAAAGCACCATGTTAGGTAGAGTAAGCATTGTAGCTACATGGAAATCTTGTATGCTCGGTGGGGGGTAGAAGAAGGGGATTTGAGTAATGGCTTGGGGGACTATCTCCCAAACCAGGATGTGACCCTGGGGGAGAGGGACATTGAGAAAAAGTAGTGATGGAGTGTTCTCAGGGGATTCCTGAGGTAGGAGTTATGAAACTAGTGTTACATCAGGAAGCGAAGAAGCTTCAGTGGGAGGAATGGTATCTCTAGTGCTATTTTCGTTGGAAGAGATGACGCATACCTGAGTTGAGGGATGTATGAGCGAGGGTACTTCGTGGTATGTCCCTAGCGAGGATGGGTCTTTCAAAATTATAGGGGCCATCTCGACGAGTGAGTAAGAATCAGGATTAGTGTGGACAATAGGTAGGATGTTATCGATGTTGGAGGAAGGGTTAGGTTCATAATGTGAAACTTGATCGATGGTGATGATATTTTCATTCAGGGGGAACATCATCATGAGAAACATAGAAGAGGTGATTGCCTTCATAGAGTACATGTAGCTATGTCCAAACAAGATATTGTAATTGAGTGGGGCATCGATAACTTCAGTGTCGATAAGGATGGTTTTTCCCTCGATTTCAACGAGAACATTTTGAAAGAGCCCTTTAGGAGAGGATGGGCATCCATCATAATCTCTCAAAGTGATGGTAGAGGGTATTAGATTGGGAGAGCCAAGTTTCTTCCATACTGTTTTGGACATGATGCATGTGGATGCACCTTAATCGATGATGCATTGATGAACTATGATGTTATGAATGCACCAAAGTGGGGAGACAGGGTTCCCCACAATCTAGATCAAATGTGTTGAGTCTAGTATCAATAGGGTCGACTACCCCTATGGTGGAGAGTAATGACTTCCGTTGAGTCAAATAGGTTTGATGGAATTATAAGATTGACATGGGAGCAGGGGATTGCACCAAGTCATCGAACAAACTTAATTGTCTACTTCCCTAGCCTAAGGATTGTTGACATTTCGTTGTAATAGGATGCGAGGAATCCAAAGGGGGATTTCAGGGTTAGGGCATGGGATCATCAGAGGTGATCCCATTGTAACTAGAACTAATTCCAAATTTGTGGGAGTATATTCAGCGGGTACGTTGTATTAACGAATGCGCATTTGTAGAAGAACTTATTCTTTGCTAGTGAGGAGGATAGTGTGATCTACAGGAGTGATAGGGTTTTGATATTATCCCATCTATGGTGGGGCAGGGTGCATTTCCTGTTGGGTATTTATCACCCCTTGGTGTGGAAAAGGGTTTTATAACAACACTGGGGGTGTTTGTTGCATTTATGGTTGTGGGGCTTGCTGAGGGGTAGGTGGTGCTAGGGGACGTGGCCCGTTCACAAATTCTTTCATCCATTTAAAGTTGGCTATTTGGGGGCAATGGTGAGTATAATGGTCGTATTCACCGCAAAGGGCACAAGGGAAGTTTGTCTAGATATTATTGTTATTCTTTCCTTGGCGTTTGTTTTGATTTCCCCCTTGGGGGTTTTGTTTCCCTTGATTTTGATTTCCCCTAGCATGTTGGTTTTGTTGGGGGTTATTTCCTCCCAGTCCAGGATTATTATTGTTTCATTTTTTTCCTTTCTTTTTGGCATTATTCTACTGATGGTCCAGATTTTCCATATTTAGTTGTTCAAAATTTTGAAACTTTTGAATGGGAGAGGGATAAACAAAGTTAATCCCAACGTGTGGTTGTCCTTGTGGTGGAGCTATGGGTTGGAGAGGACTAGGAAATGGAAAGTAGGAATTATTTTTTGGCAATGATCTGTATGGTACATAGGAAGGTTTGATTCTTTCACTAGTGCTCAGGATGTAAGCTGAGGTAGAGAGGGTTATAGAACTTGGTTGTATAGAGGGACGCATCATAGGTGTCGATGCGGGTCCACTCGTGGGTGGAGGGGGTACAACATGGTATGGTTGTTGGTAAGGGGGAGGGGGGTAATAAGGGGGTCTATTGTATATTGGTGGATGTTGGGGTGTACCATACATGGGTGGGGGTTGGATGTATGGGTTGTGGTGTGTGGTGGTACTAATCAATCCATCCGTAGAGTGAGACATCCCAGGTTTGCTTTGCCAAATGGGACTGCGTGTAAATGAGGTCATACTGCTAAGCCTTTCTGATGGCTTTCTCTTTGGATTGGGGGAAAGTGGAGGCCACATCTTTGGCAAGGAGGGAGACGAGTGACCTGAGAAACCAATCAAGGCATTTTTTTTTGGTGGTTTCTACTTTGCATAAACTATGCCGCCAACGCCATTTGTGAATGTGGTAACCAATATGTGTGGTTGAGGTTTGTTTAAAATCCGAGAGCAGTTCGAGGCCATTATCATGGCAGATTGGTATTTTAAAGAAGGTAAAAAATGCTTTGTCCAATGATTCAAAAGTCACATGGGACCTTGATGTTTCATCTACATACCACTTGGCTAATGGGCTAGTGAGTGTGCATTGGAATAACCTTAATCAGATGGAGTCGTCCATGATTTTATTTGAAAATAACCATAAGTGGAAGGTCATGACATGTTTTTTAGGTTCGTTCCCCACCTTTCCTTCGAACTTGTGGATGTTAGAAGGTAGTTTGGTGGGCATTGCAGGCCATGTGGGGTTGTGCAATATAGGATCATTCATGAGCTTGCTCAAATCCAGTATGTTGAGGGAAGCGAAGTATGGCATCTGAAGTGGTGGCGAAGGATTAGTTCCAGCCATTGCATGAGTGGTTTGTGTACCCGCCCCTTGAGGGTGGTGAGGTGGGGTTGTACTTCTCCCTTGTGTTACACATTATTTTCATCATCCCTATGACCATTAATGAGGTAAACCTATCTGTTTCCTTCAGAGGGGTCAGTGGCTTGAGTTCCTGGAGAGAGAAGGGAGAATAACTTTTCCTGAGAAAAGAAGTTGCATTTTCCCTTGTAAAAACCCCGTTGAAAAGGAAGTTCGCAGGTTTCTATATAGGCAAGGTGCGAGAATGCTTGATTCTCGCAGGTTGCACCATAGCTAGGGTGCGAGATGTTCGCAGGTTTCTCTATAGGCAGGGTGTGAGAATGCCTACACGTGGGAAAAACAAGCATTTTCTCAAATCTTATAGAAGGAGAAACTTCTATGGTGAGGTGGCATCTGAATGGTTTGGATCTTACTCGCTTTCATGATTTAGTGGGATCATCCTAACCTCCTCACCTTATCCTCTTCAACTTACAAAAGGAGAGGATTTCTCATGGAGAAAGTTAGCTTGTAGCTTTGGTCAGCTTTGGAGCTTTTGGGATTGTTAGCTTGGTTAGAGTGGATTTGAGATTTGCTCTGTCAAGATAGATTGTGAGTAGTATCAGATCTATGGTCTCAGAATTCTTGGAGTGGAAGTGTGTGGGGAATGAAGGATAGTTGGAAGGGGCCTTACGACATCAAGGCCATGGTTGTAATCTCTCTTTCACATTTAATATGATACAGTAATATGATTCTTTCCTATAAAGCTTGTTGTGTTTTATTGTATGATTCATTGATCACATACATAGGTTTATATTGAGTTTATGCTATTACTATCACTTTGGTTGGTTGTGTTCTTTTGCAGGCTCATCATTATATGAGCGTTGGAATGGAGCTAGGATGGTGATGGTGAGAGGAAGTGGAATTTAAATGGTATGTCACCTATCCCTCTTTAGTTAATAAATGCAATATCTAAAACTTAAGGAAAGTGTCATGTTCTGGTGTGTTTTGTTCTAGATCTAGGTGGATCTAGGGAGATCAGTTAGTGTCCGCACCTACCGATTAGTCCGATAACAAAATTGGTGACTCCACTGGGGAACGGATTGTTTCCTAGTTATTCTAGTTTCCCTTTCTTTGATTGTTTGTTTTCTGGTCTCTAAGCCTGTGGGAGATCCATCCAGACTCTCTGGATCTGAAAGTTCACTCAAATTTAGTCCTTTTTCAAATTTTTTCTTGCTTACAGGCATTCTCACACTGTACCCTTTAGTGGCCTACGAGAAACACTTGAGTTTGCACCCTGGTGTTAATTCCAGTGCGAACCCCTCACAATCAACCATTGTTCAGCCTACGAGAATCTTTGATTCTCGCACTGTAATACACTGCCAGCCTGTGAACTTGTTTGTAAAAATTTTTGGATTGGGTCTTGTCATTTTTTATGCCCAATGTTTCTTTGAACAGCTGGATTGAACTTTTGGAGCCTATATTGATCTGTTTATAGTCTTCTTGACATTCTTTGAGTTGCTTTTATCCATCTTTTCTTTGTTTGGTTTTGAAGGATTAGTCTCTTGCTTTGAGTGTCTTTCAATTACAAAGCATGTGTTTTCTTTAGAATTGTTTAAGGAAAGATGAGATTTCTTTTGAAAAGTTCGCTTTAAAAGAAAACTTTTAGTTTGGGTGTCTTTGTTTTAAGAAAGTTCATTATTGCTTTTAGTGGAATTTTTGAAACAAAAAGATTTAATTTCTTTCTTTATATTAGATTGGGGGCGTCCTTGCATTTGAAGTAGCGAAATTGCATGATTCTTGGCATTTTTTGATCTTAAATTATGAAAATTGTTCCCCCTCATGGCCGGGGGGGGCCATGAATCATGCATTGGTGTTCAGTACCTTTTTCTCATTTCTTGAGAATCTTGATATTGATGAGTTTAATATATTTTGGGACATTGTGCATATGGGAATGATAAATGTTTTCTCCTTCTCGTAGCATATATTTCATCGAAATTAAAATATTGCATATTCATATCTTTGCATAATTTTCGAGTCGGTCAAAACACCATATTGTTCATGCCATTTTCCTCTTGAGTAACAACAGCCATAAAATAAAGCACTTATAAAAACTAATTAGATATTTTTTATCTTTTCTGGTAGCAAACCTACATTAGATTAGTTGTAGGGCTTCGGAATAGGTGTGAAAGATAACTTTCCAAAGTTGCAAACAAACATAGAATCTTGAGTTAGGGAGTAGTTAAATCCACTTATTACATTTTGTCCTGGGAAGCCCTTCTAACATAAGGGTCAATCACGAGGTCGCATTCAGACTGACAGAGTTACTCACCCTGCTTTGTTGGTCTTGGTGTAGAGGTTGCACGTATTATGGGGGTCGCTTGAGAGGTATACCCACAATGATGAGTGGAAGCCTTTCGAGTTGATTTTGGGCTAGATACCCTGCCTTTGCGCATGGATCGGACTGTCGACTGTTTCCCCAGGCAACACTATAGTAATTGGTAACCTTAGTGGCCTATCTCTCTAGGTTCTTTACACGAGGTGACTGTGGAGGGGCAAGTCTTCATGGTACCTGGAATCGACATTGGCCAAACTCACTCGGGCTCCTTGGAGGGTATACCCACGATTATGTGTGGGAGCTTGCACCAGGGTGTAAGTCCGTTAAGAAGGTCATCCACGTAACTTTTCCACCCGCTTTATCTCATCCCCTTCTTACTTTGTTCCCGCAATGTTGGATTTCATCACCAACTAGTGTGCTCATTGTAAGAAGGTTTTGTTTGTTTGCTTGCTTCCTAGATTTTTAGCGTGTGCTGTTTGTTTTCCCGAGTGGACTCTAGATTGGATTTTTTGTTCTTGAAATGACCAATGAAGGAACCTCTGCTCCAGGGGAAACTTTTGTTTTTTCTTCTTATGGAAACATTGGTCCTCCTCACATCGCTACTTTGATCCTTCCAGGTCTCACGATCAGATTGTCGGTGTGGTTGTTTTCCACTCAGGTAATCCCGAATGCAGAAAGTGCTTCGGTCGTAAGCACTTCCCCCCAAGAACATCAACCTCATGTTGATCCTTCACCTTCTTCACCAGTAAGGTCTTGTTCAGCTTCTTCGCTTGCAAGGTTTCCTTTTGTTTCATCTTCTTCGTCGAGTGAAAGTTCTGAAGCTAGTAACTCGGTGAATAAGAAGAAGAAGAAAAGGAAGAATAAGAAGAAGAAAGTTAAGAAAGGATCCAAACTTCCAACCACTGTCAAACATGTTGGAAAACAACCAGTTACTGTTAATAATGTTGGGAGTGTTGATGATGTCAAGATCACCCAAACAACCAGTAAGCCCAAGTACCCTTGCAGGATTTGTAAGGGTAACCATCTTCTTAAGGATTTTCTTGGTCTATCCAAGGTTATCGAAGCATGGTCTACACATCCTCGCCAGCACACATCGTTAGTCTCTGAACAACATGCTGACAAGACCCCGTCAACTAGCCATGATACGGTTGGGAAGAAGAAAAGTAGAGTCAAGTTCCCGTGTATGTTATGAAGAGGGAGTCATCTCACTCACCTTTGTCCTCATATGGACGAAGCCTCGAAATTACTGGAAGAAATGACTGTTTCACAGCCTCAACTTCTAGCTGCTTATTGCAAGCTTTCTCTCAACCCACCTGTAGTTGATGGAATGATCGATCTGGCCCCTTCACCGGCTAATCCGATTGATCATGTTGTCAATCTGGTCACATCCTTAGTTGAACTAGTTGACAAAGTGGTTGATCCCATACCATCCTCGGTCAATCTCACTCTCTCCTCAGAGATTGAAACTAAAGCGGTTGATCCGATCCCATCCTTGATTAATCCCACTCTCTCATTAGATAGTGTCACCCAAGTGGTCGATCCCTTTCCACCTGTTGACCCCATTCTCCCCCTGGAGAATGAAACCCTAGTGGTCGATTTGATCTCTCCATCGGTTGATCCTACTCTCCCACTAGACAGTAAACACGATATTTCCCACATTTTTCACGTTGATACATAATCTACCATGCCAGGGGCTATTCCTCCTCCTCCCATGGAACCCCGTCCAAGTTATGAGGCCATCAATTTTGATTGGGCTATGCTAACTGGACCTCGTCTTCCCTCTTACATTCCTTTCCAGATTACAGTATAGGTTTGTGGTCGGTATGTTTCTCAGACACTGATAGATGAAGGTGTGTCCGTTAGTAGTTTGTCCTCTATTGCTTGGCAGGCTTTGGGTTGTCCTCCACTTGCACTGGTTATGCAGAATTTGTTAGCTTTTAACAGAAGAAATAGTCAACCTTTAGGGACCCTTCCTCAGTTTCCTGTAACTTTGGGAGGGAAAACTGTCTTCATTGATGTCATGGTAGTCCAAGACCCCTTGGATTTTTTTTACTCCTTGGGCGGGATTATGTCTATGACATGAAAGCTATTGTGTCTACTCTTTTTCATGTGATATCTTTCCCTCATGATGGACAGGTTGTGAATGTTGATCAACTTTCATTCATTGACCCTGCCTGGATTGCCTCCCTGAATGGTTCTTATATGCAGATAGTATCACCCCCACCACAAGTCAATTATGTGGCATTGTCGCCCATGGCTTCAACTTCTGATGACTTATATCTAGTAGTTGACATGGTGATATCTTCGATAGGGTTGTTAGAGCTGGATCTCTTTACTCCTGTCGCGACCCTCGACATGGTGTCCTTCCAGAGTGTGTTTCTTCCATCTAATGAAGACCTCTTGGAAGCCATGACTGAGTTTTTTCCCTTGAAATGGTCTCCTTCTAGAGCATTGTCCTCTTAGAATCCATGATCAAGAAGACTTCGAGGATAGTTTTTTTCATCTCTGAGGCAACCTCGTTAAAAAATGAAACAGATGTCTTTGAGCATGGTTTTTTTATTTTAAGATCGTTAAAAAATGAAACCACTTACTGAGGATAGTTTTTCATCCCTATGGCAACCTCGTTAAAAAATGAAACAGAGGTTACGAGCATAGTTCTAGTTTCTATGTAAAGCTTGTTAAAAAATGAAAAAGTTTTCCCCCTCTCTCTTTGAGTCAAGTCCTTCGTCTAGTATTTGAAGCTTCATTTCAATCTCCTTTGTAGTTGGATGAAATGAAGATTGGGGGGCATTTGCCTCAGCCTCTGGACTTCATGCTAAAGTTTAGTTGCTAGATTCTTAAGCTGGGGGCTAAGTACCAACCATGTGAATTCGTAGATAATGCGTTGGGAAGTTGAAGCACAGTTTTCTATGGTTCAAGCTTGTGTAAAAATGAAACCACTTACCTCAAGCATAGTTTTGTACTGGTTCAAGATTGTGTAAAGATGAAACCAGGCCCAAGCATAGTTTTGTTTATTTTTTAAGCTTGTGTAAAAATTAAAATCTATTCCGAGCATAGTTTTGTTTTGTTTTAAAGCTTGCGTAAAAACGAAAACAATCCCGAGCTTAGTATTTGTTCTTTCTCATGCTTGTAAATACATGAGAATAAGTTACCGAGCTTAGTATTTGTTCTTTCTCATGCTCGTAAATACATGAGAATGAAATCGAGTATACTTTTATCACTTTTTTGGACTCGTAAAGGTTATACGAAAAAGGAACCCACTAGAGTTCCCTTTAAGCTCTTTTTAGACTCTCTAAACATCAAAAGATTGTTGAGCGACCTTGCTATTTTCACACTCGTTAAAGTATTTGAAGAAAGCATCTGTTGGGAAATAATTTATCTCTTTTTCAGTCTCATCAGACTATTTTACGAAAAAGGAACTGAGAGAGTTCTCTTTTAACTGTTTTTCTAGACTCTATAATCATGAAAAACCTTTGAGTTTTCTATCTTTGGACTCGTTAAACAAACATCGAAAGACCCGCAATGGGACCGAATCACTCCTTCCTAGGGTTCGTTAAAAATACTTTGAGGGACTCGTTCAAAGGATGAGCTTACATTACAAGCATATGCTATCCTCCTCAAGCTTGCATAAAAATAAAGAGGTACTCGCCAGAAATGGTGGGGGGAAAATTTGGAAAGAATTGTGTCTAAACCTGTATTCCATGGAAGAGTCATTTTTTAACATGACACCCTTTCACTCACCTTGCGTCTAGGTTGGAAAATCCACTTGTCTCCCGATCATACTCCTATAAGATTACAAATTGGTCTTTGATCCTTGTTGTTGAGTCAGTGTTTCAAACACAATTATCGTGTCGTCAATATGTTCAAAGAGAAGTTCAACCCGAAATGCCTTCTATTGTGTTGGCCATTTCTACAGTCCTTAAGCCTTCTATTGCATTGGCCATCCCTGAGTTAGTCTTGAATCACTTGTTACTCTGATATACATCAAATCTTGTTACTTGTTTCATGTCATTGATGTGGGATACAATAAGGCCTCCTGTGACGAGTCTTTTCCTGTCGACTTCAACTCATTATCCAAAAATTAGACTTAGAAACCAATTGGTACCTATGAACTTGCATGCCTCAATGGCAGGTTTCCTCACTTTCAACAGTGGGTTTTCATTATTGCCCCATGATCGGGAGATTCCACCGAGTGTTCGACTTCAGCTTATTAATTCACATTCATTGGATTGTACTAGTGTACCTTGGGAGTCATTGACATTAATGGTGTTTTCCCTCGCACTTGTTAATGGTATACACTAATGACCGGTAATCAAGTGGTTTCTACCATGTTCGACTTCAACACGTGTATTCACATGGTTAGATTCGTACTATAGAGTGGCGGAGATGAAGAACCTGGATATTTTCTGACAGATCCAGGCTGCATTGGAGTATATTCAGTGTACTGTTACATAGATCCACATTGTATGTCTGGTGGCTATGTTCAAATTTGAGTCTTTAATACATAGATCCACAATGTATTTTTGGTGGCTATGTTCAGATTTGAGTCATATTGGCATGGATCCACAGTGCATGTTTGGTGGCCATGACCTGTCTTACTTGACATGGATCTTTGCATGTTGACATTTATGATTTGATTCATTTGTATTCTGAGTATGGGAATTCCTACCTCAGTGATGATATATTATTGTACTATATTTCCTTGTTTGTTGGCAGGTTTTCGATCGACTGTTTCTTGTTCCCTACACACACTTGACAAAGTATTTCAGCTATCACTTTTTTATAACTTCATACTTTGGGGGGATCTTTGTTACACATTATTTTTATCATCCCTATGACCGTTAATGATGTAAACCTATCTGTTGCCTTCAGAGGGGTCAGTGGCCTGAGTTCCTGAAGAGAGAAGGGAGAAGAACTTTTCCTGAGAAAAGAAGTTGCATTTTCCCTTGTAAAAACCGTGTTGAAAAGGAAGTTCGTAGGTTGCTATATAGGCAAGGTGAGAGAATGCCTAATTCTTGCAGGTTGCACCATAGCTAGTGTGCGAGATGTTTGCAGGTTGCTCTATAGGCAGGGTGCGAGAATGCCTACACGTGGGAAAAACAAGCATTTTCTCGAATCTTCTAGAAGGAGAAACTTCTATGGTGAGGTGGCATCTGAATGGTTTGGATCTTACTCGCTTTCATGATTTAGTGGGATCATCCTAACCTCCTCACCTTATCCTCTTCAACTTATAAAAGGAGAGGAGTTCTCATGGAGAAAGTTATCTTGTAGCTTTGGTCAACTTTGGAGCTTTTGGGATTGTTAGCTTGGTTAGAGTGGCTTTGAGATTTGCTTTGTCAAGATAGATTATGAGTAGTATCAGATCTATGCTCTCAGAATTCTTGGAGTGGAAGTGTGCGGGGAACGAAGGATAGTTGGAAGGGACCTTACGACATCAAGGCCATTGTTGTAATCTATCTTTCACATTTAATATGATACAGTAATATGATTCTTTCCTATAAAGCTTGTTGTGTTTTATTGTATGATTCCTTGATCACATACATAGGTTTATATTGAGTTTATGCTATTACTATCACTTTGGTTGGTTG
>ML823784.1:28264-65913 GCA_009831015.1 Picea engelmannii
TTGTTGTGTTTTATTGTATGATTCCTTGATCACATACATAGGTTTATATTGAGTTTATGCTATTACTATCACTTTGGTTGGTTGTGTTCTTTTGCAGGTTCATCATTGTATGAGCGTTGGAACGGAGCTAAGATGGCGATGGCGAGAGGAAGTGGCGTTTAAACGGTATGTCACCTATCCCTCTTTAGTTAATAAATTCAATATCTAAAACTTAAGGAAAGCATCATGTTCTGGTGTGTTCTGTTCTAGATCTAGGTAGATCTAGGGAGATCAGTTAGTGTACTCACCTACCGATTAGTATGATAACACCTTGGGAAGAAGTTTTCCCCTGCTTCCTTGTAAAGGAGAGTTGGTGGACGGTTGGCCTTGGGTATTGTACCCAAGTAAAGTGGAACCAAGAAAAATTGATCCCAAGACAATATCACTCACTGGGGTGTGAGAGGGTGGATTCAATGAGTTGGCAAGACTAGGAACTCCCCCTGGAATAGGAGGGAGATTTAGCAAGCATCTGGAATGATGTGGATTTTGTGGGTCGCCTATGATGTCTGACTAGAAAATTGAATGTGTACAAATGGTGATGAGGGTAATAAATGAACAAGAGCCTTTGTATAACTTAGGACCTTCACAATATATATCACAATCATTTTGTAATAACAGGAGAATCATACATAAATCATTTGACAAAGAAGCATATATATGGGTAAGTGGATTTTGTTCACAAACAAATGCTCGTGTCCTAAAAAATGTAACGTCCTTCCTCTCAAATAACACTAGAACTTACAATAGCACTCAACAGTGGGGTCTGAATCCACTGGAAAAGGAACTAGTGAAGGATAAAACAATCAATTATAATAAGGGGTAGAGGGTGCATATCTTGAAAGAGATGGCAATATTTCCCAATAGCCACACAAAATCCGATCAAGGTGCAATTGCATCCCACAATTTCCACTTGGGTAGATGTCCTAAAATTTGGTCAGTAGGTACCTCGATCAAAGTGCGTGATTTAGATTTTTGACCTCAAAAATAGGTCATGGGATGGATCCCATGCAAGAGGTGGGTGCCTCAAGGGGGGGTGCATTGAACAACCAGACCTTGACCTTCGACCCTTCATGGGTATCTCCCTACCTTATGGTGTTAGGAACACTTGACTTGGAGGATTTAAATTTCCCTATTTGACAACTTCTAATGTTTGAATATGTGAGAACCAGATAACGGGGAGTTATTTGGATGCCTATCCCTAAGATCCTACCTAGACTAAAAACATTCTTTTGGCACCTCCTGTGGAGGAAACCTTAAGGAGTGATATTGGGGGTTTGAAAAAATCTTGTTCAAATTAAGTGGGAACGGATATTTTGATGCAGGAGCATCTCCCACATCATGCAAGCCAGCATGGAAGCATTGGACAGCTGGAAGGCGTCCAACACAAATTTTTGAATTTTCCTTGAAGATGATGTGACAAACATAAATGTGGAAATTTAATGAGGCACACTTGTATAATGTAATGGACCTTGAGCGGGTTTCTCTCATCCTTAGTAGGTAGAGGCATTTAAAGTAGTTAATTTAAAGTAGATAGAATTTCATTCTAGACTAGACAGTTGTAGAGCGCAAGAGGGAAACGAGATATAGACACCCTCATTGCGCATTTGTATTATTATTGAAATAAGAGGAAGAAGGAGCAAGAGAATGCAGAGAGTTGTGTAAAGAACACCCATGTACTGATATTTGAATTAATAGAAGAGTTTGATTCAAATTCATGGTTTTGTGTTGTTCTCTGTGTATTGGTGCTGAATGATATGCTCATGAATGTTTGATTCTTGTTATACATTTGCTTTATATATGTTGCGTATATGATTTCATGTATAAGGTTGAAGTCTGAAAGGAAGAAAGAATGAGTTTCAATTGTTTCTCTATCTGAGCAAGGAGTTCCTGCAAGGAGTGCAGTTGAAGTGTCCGTAAGGAGTGCATTGACAAAGGGCTCAGGTAGGTTAACTTTTGTTTCCATTCACCCAGTAGTACAGTTGGGCATAGGAGCCGTGCAAGGAGTGCATAGGCCGAGGAAGGTTCAGGGTTGTGAGCCTGAGTGAGAGTGGAAAGACTGCTGCTGCAGGTGTGCACGGAGTTGAAAGGATTTAAACACTTAGACGTGTTTGAAGGTTTCCGGAAGGAGTGCGTGCAAGGGTCTTTTATCAAAGCTCAGAAGGGATAGGCCTTCAAATTTGTTGAAGGATAGCGTAGAGAAGCTGAGACTTAAAGTTCAAAAAAGGTGTCGCAATTTGCATGTAGGTGGATGAGTTCACGGAGGAACACTTAGCCATTTTGTAGGAATCATCAAGGAAAACAGACTGACGAAATTCTCCGAAGAGATTTCGTAAAATTCCATGGGCCGTTAGATCTGGTGGATGTGCAAGGGAGATACGACGTCATATTCTCTAGAAGCTAAAAGCTCAAGAGGGGCAGAGCCATTGATACAAGCCACAAGGGCCATTGGATCATACGTACATTGTGTATCGGGGTTTCGTGGGTCGAAACTATGGAATATTGCAACAGGGATCGTGATATCCCGAGGGCTACGTAAATAGTGTGGGGCCACATGAGTCGATAGGTGGACAGGTGGCATGTCTCATCGGGAATTCGCAGTGAGAAGTCCCGAACCATCAACATCAGAATTCACGATATAGAGAAATTCGAAATCCCGATGAGGTGACAGAGTGTGGAAAAGTCAACTCATGCATGTGTTGGGTAATCGACATATCGGGAGTCGGGAGTCGGAGAACTAAGTTGCTTGAAATTGCGAGTGCCGAAAACACGATAGGAGAAGTCCTGACAGGGTAAAGAAAAAGGTCAGCGTTGACTTGTGTTGGCGTTCGGGGATTCGTAGAACCAACACTCAAACACTGATCTTTGGATTCGCGAGATCGCGAAGTCCGATCTCCTGATTTGTAAAGAAAGGGGGATCCCACGAGTATTTTTATGGGTGTAGAATTCCCGATAGGGAATTAGAAGAGCCTTAGAGTTCTTCGGGCCGAGAAAGAGAGAAGATCCTGTGAGCGGACGTGCCCACGGGTGCGGCTACGTCAAGTTTGGTATCAGAGCTTAATTCTTGTCTGTACATTTCAGACGAGGGAGGCATAAGAGGTAAATAGTACTGTGATACACTGTGTCAAGCTTGGTATCAGAGATCATAAAGATTCTTTTCTTTCTATAGTAGAGAAAGAGAATTCACCATGCCACCCAGGAGAAGGGACATGCAGTCACCCGATCCAGAGGATAGGGAAATGCCGCGGAGAAGAGGCAAGCAGGTAACAAATCCAGTTATGGAGAGAAAAATGCATGATCTCCGAGCAAGACTTGAAGACATGGAGACAACGCAGAGACGCACAGCCAGTGCAAGGGATCTGAGTGATTCCGAAAGTGAAATTGAGGCTGAACGCGGGGAAGACGTTGCAGCCGAAGATGCATCAAACGAGTGTTTGATCAGGGCTATTTCCAGGATGGGTGCAAGAGAAAAGATGGACATTCCAGTTTACGAGGGAAAATTGGATGCAGAGGAGCTTCTAGACTGGATTAGAGCTCTAGACACATACTTTGACTACGAAGATATCTAGGAAGACAAGAAGGTCAAGCATGTTGTCACAGGCTTGAAGGGACATGCAACATTGTGGTGGGATGAACTGCAAGCTGACAGACGCTGCAAGGAAAAGAAGAAGATCAAGAGCTGGGATCAAATGATCACGAAGATGAAGGAGAAATTCATCCCCAGGGACTATCTAATTTCTCTATTCAGGAGAATGAAGAACCTGAGACAGAAGCTGATGACAGTAAAAGAATACACTGAGGAATTCTATAAACTGAACATCAGGGCAGGTCATCGAGAAAGAAATGATGAAAAAGTTACCAGATACATGAATGGCCTGAGATATGATATCCAAGATGATATGAGCATGGTAACCATACGAACGGTGGAAGATTCTTATCAGATGGCTCAGAAAGCTGAGGAGAATCTGAGCTGAAAATAGAGTCAAAGGGGCCGAGGCAAAAGTCAGCCCAGAGGCAAATCAGTTGCCTAGGATAAATATAAGAAGCCCAAGGAGGAAGGGAATAAACCTCAGGGAAAAATAGAGAGAGGTGGAACCTCAAAGAGAGGGCCATATGTTGAACAGAGAGGGTAGCATAATGAGCAGAGAGGAGGTTATGCTGACAAAAACACTTTTCCTCGTACTCGAGGTAGAGGAAGAGGAAGAGGTGGAGTAATCACATGCTTCACATGTGGAAAGAATGGGCACAAGTCTTATGAGTGTCCATAGAAAAAGAAGGACATTGGAGAAGCTCACATCGCCGAAGCACAGAGGTGGGATGTTGAGGTGGAAGACGCTGAAGGTGGAAGATTGTTGATGATGTGAAAAGTCCTTTTGACACCAGAGAAAGAGGTGGAAAGTTCAGTCCAAAGGACCAAACTTTTTAGGACTGCTTGCAAAACCAAGGACAGGGTATGCAAGGTCATTGTGGACATTGGTAGCATGGATAATCTCGTATCTATAGAAATGGTAGAGAAGCTGGAGCTGGAGACGACTGATCATCCAAGCCCATATAGAGTTTTGTGGCTACAAAAAGGACACCAGGTAACTGTCACTAAACAATGCTTGGTTGAATTCAAGATAGGAGGATATAATGATAAGATCTTGTGTGATGTTATTACCATGGATGTTTGTCATCTATTGCTGGGTAGACCATGGCAATATGACAGGAATGTGATTCATGATGGGCGAATGAACACATACACCCTAGAGAAGAATGGGAGGATAGACATGTTGCTTCCGATCAAGGATAAGGAGGTGAAGCCGGAAGTAAGCAACACTGTACTTCTCATGAGTGGGAAGGAACTTCTTACTGAGGTTAAGAAGAAGGAGGATCCACATTTTATTTTGGTCAGAAAGCTGAGGATTGTTCTAACTAGCACAAGAGTGGATGATTTACCAAAGGAGGTTCAAGAACTGCTGGAAGAGTTTGCTGACATCATAGTGGATGAACTACCTCATTCGTTGCCACCGATCAGGAGTGTGAGTCATCATATTGATCTCATACCAAGATCCAGTTTACCAAACAAAGATGTGTACAGATTGACGCCGCAAGAGAATGAAGAAGTTAAGAGGAAATTCCAGAAGTTATTGGACAAAGGATTAGTCAGGGAAAGCTTGAGTCCATGTGCTGTTCCAACAATACTCAGTCCGAAGAAAGACGGAGGCTGGAGGATGTGTACCGATTCAAGGGTGATTAATAAGATAACCATCAGGTACAGATTTTCATTTCCGAGGATAGATGATCTGATGGATTGCTTGAGTGGAGCAAAACATTTTTCAAAGATTGATTTGAAAAGCGGTTATCACCAAATCCGCATGAGAGAAGGCGATGAATGGAAGACAACATTCAAAACAAATGAGGGTTTGTATGAATGGCTTGTTATGCCATTTGGCTTAACAAATGTGCCAAGTACCTTCATGAGGTTGATGAATTAAGTCTTGAAGGAGTTCATCGGGAAATTTGTCATTGTGTATTTGGATGACATACTGGTTTTCAGTAAGACAGCAGTGGAGCATCTGAAGCATTTGGCTACAGTGATGGAGAAATTATAGCAGGAGAAGTTGTTGATAAACATGAAGAAGTACTTGTTCATGAAGACATAACTCATTTACTTGGGGTTTGTTATTTCGGAAAATGAGTTGAGGATGGATCCAGATAAGGTGGAAGTGATCAAGAATTGGCCATCACCGAAGAATATTTTCGAGGTGAGAAGTTTTCACGGTTTGGCTAGTTTCTACCGAAAATTAATCAGGAATTTCAGTGGAATTAGTGCAACAATGATGGATACAGTGAAGAAGCGGCATAAATATTTTCACTGGACAGAAGAGGCTGAGAAGAGTTTTAATCTATTGAAGAGGAAGATTACAGAACAACCAGTGTTGGGGTTGTCGGATTTCCTAAAGACATTTCAGGTGAAATGTGATGCAAGTGGGTTTGCAATCGGGGCAGTCTTGAGTTAGGAAGACAGGACGATCGCATACTTCAGCGAGAAGCTGAATGAAGCGAAATTGAAGTACTCCACATATGATAAGGAATTTTATGCTATTATACAAGCATTAAAGAAATGGAGGTATTACTTGATCCCGAAAGAGTTTGTTTTATACAATGACAATCATGCACTGCAGTTTGTGACTCAACAGGAAAAGTTGAATCAGAAACATGTAAAATGGGTTGAGTATATGCAAAATTTCACTTTTGTGATAAAACATATTTCTGGTACTGCTAACAAAGTTGTCGATGCTTTGAGCAGGAAGTGTTTGTTGTTGCAGGAGTTCAGAGTCAAAACGTTAGGTTTTGATGACCTCAAGGACATGTACACTGATGATCTAGATTTTAAGGAGGCATATGAAGCGGCTGAGAATCCAGTTCTCAGAGAACGAAGCCCATGGATAGAGTATATGATCCAAAAAGGATTGTTGTTCAGAGGTAATCAACTTTGTATTCTGAAATGCTCCATGAGGGAGAACTTGTTGAAAGATAAACACAATGGAGGATTAGCAGGGCACTTTGGTGATGACAAGACGTTCGCAAAATTGAACGAGTCATATTTTTGGCCAGGAATGTGAGAAGACATCAAGAGATTCGTGGACGTATGTAGAGTTTTCCAGCATTCGAAGGGAAGGAAGAAGAATGCGGGGTTCTATCAACCATTGCCCATACCAGAGAGGCCGTGGGATGCAATTAGCATGGATTTTGTATTGGGGTTTCCAAGGACACAAAGAGGTTGTGATTCAATATTTGTGGTAGTGGATAGATTTTCCAAAATGGCACACTTCATTCCATGTCAGAATACTAGTGACACAACTCACATTGCAAACCTATTTCTCAAAGAGGTCATTCGACTTCATGGGTTGCTGAGAAGCATAGTTTCGGATCGAGACACTAAATTCATAGGGCATTTTTGGAGGACCTTATGGAAGAAGATGGGAACTAACTTGTTGTTTAGTTTGGATTATCATCCTTAGATGGATGGACAGACAAAAGTGGTGAACAGGAGTCTAGGAGACTTGTTGAGAATCTTGGTGACAGAGCACCACACCCAGTGGGACCACATATTACCGTAGGCAGAGTTTGCGTACAACGACTCAGTGAAGTAGAGAACAGGGTAGAGTCCATTTCAGGTTGTTTATGGGATGCAACCAAGAGTAATTTCTGAACTGAGGGATTCAGAACAGACTACTACTAGGAGCACTAGTGCAGAGGAATTCGCATAAGCGATGAAAGAACTTCACAACCAGGTGAAGGAGCGACTGCTAAAATCAAGCCAAGAATATAAATGCAGAGCAGATCAGCATAAGAGACAACTTCAGTTTGAAGTTGGTGATCTGGTTCTGGCACATTTGAGAAAGGAAAGGTTCCCGAGGGGAACATACAATAAGATGAAGATGAAGAAAATCGGGCCATGCAGGGTCTTGAATAAATTTGGGGACAATGCTTATGAGATTGAATTACCCGATGGGATCGGAATTTATCTGATATTCAATATATCAGATTTGTACCCCTACAGAATTGAGGAAATAGGCACTGGAGAAGAACAACCAATGATCCAGTGGCAAAAGCAGATGCCAATGGCAGAAAGGCCGCAAATGGAGTGCATACTGGATAAGAGAGTGAGAAAAAGGACCAGGCGAAAGCAATACTTTGAGTATCTGGTAAAATGGAAGAACCATCCAGTTGAATATGCCAGCTGGGAGATGGAAGCAGAGATACAGAGGCATGGACAGACCATGCAGGAGCTCATGGACAAGAGCCCATGAAAATTTTTAAGTGAGGGAGTATGATGCAGGAGCATCTCCCACATCAAGCAAGCCAGCGCGGAAGCATTGGACAGCTGGAAGGCATCCAACACAAATTTTTGAATTTTCCTTGAAGATGATGCGCCAAACATAAATGTGGAAATTTAATGAGGCGCACTTGTATAATGTAATGGACCTTGAGCGGGTTGCTCTCGTCCTTAGTAGGTAGAGGCATTTAAAGTAGTTAATGTAAAGTAGATAGAATTTAATTCTAGACTAGACAGTTGTAGAGAACAAGAGGGAAACGGGATATAGACACCCTCATTATGCATTTGTATTATTATTGAAATCAGAGGAAGAAGGAGCAAGAGAATGTAGAGAGTTGTGTAAAGAACACCCATGTATTGATATTTGAATTAATAGAAGAGTTTGATTCAAATTCATGGTTTTGTGTTGTTCTCTGTGTATTGATGTTGAATGATATGCTCATGAATGTTTGATTCATGTTATACATTTGCTTTATATATGCTGTGTATATGATTTCATGTATAAGGTTGGAGTCTAAAGGGAAGAAAGAATGAGTTTCAATTGTTTCTCTATCTAAGCAAGGATTTCCTACAAGGAGTGCAGTTAAAGTGTCCGCAAGGAGTGGATTGACAAAGGGCTCAGGTAGGTTAACTTTTGTTTCCATTCACCCAGTAGTGCAGTTGGGCACAGGATCCGTGCAAGGAGTGCACAGGCCGAGGAAGGTTCAGGGTTGCGAGCCTGAGCGAGAGTGGAAACATTGTTTCTGCAGGTGTGCGCAGAGTCGAAAGGATTTAAACACTTAGACGTGTTTGAAGGTTGCCGCAAGGAGTACGTGCAAGGGTATTTTATCAAAGCTCAGAAGGGATAGGCCTTCAAATTTGTTGAAGGACAGCACAGAGAAGCTGTGACTTAAAGTTCACAAAATGTGTCGCAAGTTGCATGCAGGTGGACGAGTTCACGGAGGAACACTTAGCCATTTCACAGGAATCATCAAGGAAAATGGACTGACGAAATTCTTCGAGGAGATTTTGTGAAATTTCGTGGGCCATTAGATCTGGTGGATGTGCAAGGGAGATACGATGTCATATTCTCTAGAAGCTAAAAGCTCAGGAGGGGCAGAACCGTTGATACGAGCCACAAGGGCCGTTGGATCATACGTACATCGTGTATCGGGGTTTCGTGGGTTGAAACTTTGGAATATTGCAACAGGGATCGTGATATTGCGATACGCGATATCCCGAGGGCTATGTAAATAGTGTGGGGCCACAAGAATCAGTAGGTGGACAGGTGGCACGTCTCATCAGGAATTCACAGCGAGAGGTCCCGAACCATCGACATCAGGATTCACGATATAGAGAAATCTGAAATCTCGATGAGGTGACAGAGTGTGGAAAAGTCAACTCAGGCATGTGTCGGGTAATAGACATATTGGGACTCAAGAGTTGGAGAACCAAGTTGTTTGACATAGCGAGTGCCGAAAATGCGATAGGAGAAGTCCCGACAGCGTAAAGAAAAAGTTCAACGTTGACTTGTATCGGCGTTCGGGGATTCGTAGAACCAACACTCGAACACTGATCTTTGGATTCACGAGATCGCGAAGTTCGATCTCCCGATTTGTAATGAAAGGGGGATCCCACGAGTATTTCTGGGGTGCATAATTCCTGATAGGGAATTAGAAGAGCATTAGAGTTCTTCGGGCTGAGAAAGAGAGAAGATCCTGTGAGCGGACATGCCCGTGGGCGCGGCTGCGTCATATTTCCTTCAAGAAAAGGGTGGGGTGTTTCAGAATCCCATTTGGGGGAAACTTACTTCAACCTCCACGATTCGAGATCAAACTATGTGGCTGAGTAGTGACTTTGTGTGTGAGAAAGTGATAAAATGTTCCAAATTTTTAATAGGTTAGGTGTCGCCTTGCAGCATGTGGACTTTGTGTGGTCCTTACAAGTCTTGATTACCTATCTTACTATATTCCATTGGTACAACCTTGCGGAATTTTAAAGTCCCTAGAGAACTAGCATGTGGACATGTGGGTCCTTATCAATATTTTAAACTCCCTAATGTGATTTAATCTAAGAAAGATTCAAAAGACTATCCTAGATTGTGGACATGTGGGCATGTATGGGCCCATTTCAATAATCTTTAAACTCCCCTAGTGATGTAAACTAAAAAAGTAGCTTCAACACTATCTTATCTTTGTAGCATGTGGGCATGTATGGGCCCTTACAAATTTAATATTTTTTTGAAAAAGAAACTAAGAGGAGTCCCAAAGGGGGTTGTTGTCCTCTCCTAAATATTTTATCGTTAAGGGAGATGAAATCTTCCTCCAATTATTTTTATGATTCTCAAGATCGCTCTATGGTGCGAGAGAAGAGCATACTCTATGATTGAAGTTTGATTTATGGTCTTGATGCAAGTGTTTATATATGTGATATTGAATGATTCCAACTTAATTTTTACAATCAAAGAAATCCATCCATGTGGAAAAATGAATGAAAAAAGAGGAAAACCATGGATTTTAACCCCCTAAGTGCCTAGGTTTTGACTAACCCTTCATGTGGAGATGGAATCTAAGTGTGATGCATATTACAAATTGCACATAATCAATATTTAGAAGGCTATGGGACTTCAAAACATCACAAAAAACCGTTACAATGTTGAATTTCTGGATAGATGCATGGGTCGCAGAGTAGACAGAGGCACATGTGGCTTCAATGCGCAAATGAAGAATGACTTGTTGGCACACGTGTGAAAAATGTGATGAGGAGAAAAATGATATTGGTGCACGTGCTCAGAAGGCGTGCCTGCGGACTAAACAACCTGTGTACTTTCTAATACACGGTCGGGAAGAAAATTTTGAATGAAATTCTCCTATCTCAGCTTCGAATTTAGATTTTTTCAGGTAGGCTTGGGTGGGTTATGATCCCTGCAAGTCAAATAAACCAAAAATAAGTGCTCAAACAACCCAAATGGGGAGGAAACTGATACCTATCCCTAGTGGAGTCGCCAATCTATTGTATCCTTTTCGTCACTTGAATGAGCAAAAGAGGGAGACTTGCAAGTCCAGTTGGGTTAGATGAATAGGACAGAAGTTAGTGCAAGAGTTAGAATTATCAAGCACAAGAAATAAAAAAACAACTAAGATAACAACAATTAAAGAAATTGAACTAAAGTGCATAAGGGAATTAGAACCAAAATTAACCAAACAATTAACCAATATTCATTCCACCAATGGATAAATTGTATTATTGGGAAAACACCAAAGAGAAAGGGAGACTTATGGGTATTCTATTCCTCCAAGGGAGGGCTCTTGAACCCCCAATGAGAGAGCTATTATTACAAATAGAAAAATAAAAGGAAATGGTGAAGAAATCCAAATCTCATTCACTCAAGAGGTGATTTGAATAGCCCAATGAAATGGTGCTTATATGATCCAATGAGGAAAGAGGTTTCTTGTAGGAGAATAGAGCCAGCATAAAAATACAAATAGATTCTTCAAAATATAGTGCACCCATGGCCTCTTTTTATAGCAAATATTTGAGGCATTATCCAACCGGTCTTTGGTGTGAACAAGGGGTCCTTTAAGGCACCTTTATGTCTTTGACCAACCCCCCACTCAGATTCATCTTGGATTTGGGGGTCAAATTGACTTGGGAGATGAACCATAAGTGGGTCGGTCGGTGACAAAAATCATTAATGAGTTGTTCTAAGGTGTGCGCAGCTTTTTGCGTCCACAGTCGCACATCAGGCGCATGTGATCTTTCCCTACATTTTCGACTGGCACACATGTGCGTGCTTCCTTTATATTCTGAGTGCATGTTGATTGTATAACCAGTTGTCTAGTTTGGGTCCTTTGGAAATGCATTTTTTGGGCCATGAATGAACTAATAAGTGTTTGGAGATGCTGTATTTTTGTAACCATTTGAGGATGAAATTTCAGTGATAACACTGATGGAGTTCTCCATATAGAACAAACAAGTGTTTTTTGTGTATTTACCATGTCATTAGAATGAAAAGGGGTCATATAATCATCACTAAAATATGTTTTTGTGGGTTCAATATGTGTCTCAGTTTATGGCCTCATGGATAGATGAGGACAATATTCTTCTATGATGTTACCTAATGAGTCCAGTCGGAGAAGAAGTGGCTCGAGAGGAACTTGTGACATATGGTTAATAGGAGAAATGGGATTGTCCTCAACAGTAACTAGGGCTCTTTCAAAATTTTCTAACAAAGGAGTAGCAATGCTCCCAACATCCAAATGATTCTCAACCTCTTCACGGTAAAAATGTTCAGGTCGTTGAAGAACTGAAAGAATCACTGAAGCGAGGAAGTATGTCGAGCTTCCGATTTTGGAACCCTGATAATAATCGACCTAAGTGGAATGATCAAGCTGTGCACTGAAGAAGATGTGTCATGAGCCGAAGAATGTGAAAAGGTCACCGATGCAAAGCCCAAGAAAGTACAAAAATTCGCAGGACATCCAATCAAAGCCAGAGCCATACTTCAGAAGTTGAACTTCAGCCTCACAAAATATCGTGTGCATGTAGCAGACATCAGGGGAATCTATGCGGCTCCAATGGAACAACATAGGTTTCCATGGGCCAACACCCATGAAGAAATCATTATAAGATGGTCTGATTATGAAAGATTCCACCCTTTTCAGGAAATAACTCATGTGGACTGTTGAAATACTGTTAGATGATGACGCCATGTGGAGATTCTTGATTAGCTCAAATTGTATTTTATCGTTAATTACTGCTAAGACTTTATATTATAAATAGGAACATCGACCGATGGTCAAAGGGTCGATGGTTGTTGTAAGAACTCTTTTCTTTTCGTTGTTGATAATTATTTTGAGACTGCTATGAATTAAGAAGTCCTTCTGGACCAGAGACAAGATATTTTCATCAGATGTATGTGATTGGAGTTGGAGAAGAATTTTTTCCTTTCATGTTCCATGAATGTTGCAGTAAATGAGTAAGAACTATTAATTTTGTTGTCAAGTTATCTGGTGCAATGTTTTGATGTTCCTTGCTTTAAATGACGAAAGTAAATAATTGTGCTTCTATGTGATGAATGTCTTGGTAGATGAATTATTTTGCTTACCGTGACATTGATTACAGTTGTGTTTCTTTCTCTATGCTAAGTAGTTTACCTCATCTATGTGATGAATGTCTCGGTAGATGAATTATTTTTCTTACCCTGATCTTGATCATATATGCATCTTATTTCCGTTATGTAGTTTTCTCAGACAGCTGTTGGATGCTCTTTCGGTTAAATTATTATTACTAATCCCTTTGGCATAGGATCGGTGTTTGCATGTTCGAGTAGCGGGTTATCCCAAGCTCGACCCCTTCCTAATAGTTAAAACTCTTGTCCTATCTTCGTCAATCTGGTTTATACTGGCTTGCATCTCTTGTACCTTACCCACCTAAGAGAAAATAAAAAAAAAAATTGTCTTAACCAAAGGAAGAGCATTCACCAAAAAACAAAAAAGCTCATCGATAATTTGGCCAGATTGTAAGATCTGGAGAACCATTCCACTCCAAACATTGTAGAGTCTAATTGGGCCTCGGTGGCGAGTTTGGTTCCTGTTGTTGAATCAGGGGATTTAAGCCCCATCAACAGAATTGGCGCTAGAAGGAGGGCCTGAGAATGAATGGATGAATATGTAACCTATATGATATTTTGAATAGCCTATAGATTTGTAATGGCCCACATGCATGGCTAGTCATCCAACATACATCCCACCTTTACCGAGTATTCCCGAAGCGGATAACTCACCCCACTCCGAGGAAGGATATCTTCACCCTAAAATACCTTATGCCCTCCCTCACGATGAAGTGAATCAGTTTAGAAGGATTACCATAGCCTACGCCCAGAAAATCGATGCATTTCCCTTCACCCCCATCCTCCCTCGAAGAAAACAACAAAGCAGACTAGTAGTCAGCACTCCCGATGAAGTTTTCGTACACTCCGTCGAAGACTTAATAGACTTCACGATGAACGAAATCCAAGAACCTCTTGACCTCATACCCGAGACGCCAGTCGGTGACATCTCTAAACCTAATGATATTTCAGAAGAGGAAGAGCCTGAATCTGACTCCGAATATATGGAAGAGAACAATGGTCAAGAGGAGGAGAGGGAAGTTCCACTTCAATAAAACCAACCTTGGTTGGCTGGGGATGCTGTGGCCATCCCTAGATGAGTACAAAATCTCCCTTGGCACTTGGAAAAGTTGCTCCCCAAGTATGATCCTGAAACCTCAGGATTTCCCAAAGATCATATCAAGAAGTTCATACTCGCTATCAGGCTTATGGATGTTCAACATGAAGACATGGTATGAATAATTTTCCCCTACATGTTTGAGAACTCGACTTCCACTTGGTATTTTAACTTGCCAGTAGGATCCATAACCAGTTGGACTAAGTTACAAAAGGATTTCCTAGACAAATTTGCTGAAGAAACTACCACAGGAGCCCTTATGGATTAATTATTCACAACCACCATGACCCCAAAGGAAAGGGTCAAAGATTTCAATCAAAGATTCATGACTATCCTAAACAAATTTCATCCCACGGCGAAACTGGATCAAGAGTTGCAAATCGAGGTCTATGACAATGTGCTTTTGGCCTCTATTTCCATGTTCATTAAAAGAGTCACTAAGAAAACCCTCACGGAGAATTTTGAAGAGGCCAAGACGATAGAGTTCCAGATGAAAGGGTGTAAAGAAGGCTAGGCATCTCTAGCGAGAAAAGAAATCCATCCCCCTCCTAGGAGAGGACTCCTCTTGACTAGACCGTCCGAGAAGCCAGTTGAACCAACTCCTGATAAGGGTAATGGAGATATAGAAGACCTGCAATGCATGTTTTAGAAACTATCAAATGAGATTATAGATATGAAAAGAAATGCGGGTGAGGGAAACCAAGGCCAAATACCCTATAATCCTTTCTTTAAAAGAAACCATCCTTTCAAAGAAATTGAACCTCCCCTAGCCAACCTAAACATTGACTTATGGAATGTCATGTCAAATTCTTTCTATACATACCATCAAGAGAACCACTCATAAAGGGAATGTCCTCAATGGGTCCATGCCATGAATTTAATGGCCAATCATTTTCTGGGTGAACTCTCTCTGACCAAACCATCCAACAGTTCAACCTTTAACATTGTTGATCAGGAAGAGGCTGACCCACCACAAGACACGGCCATGCTGATATGGGATCCCGACGTGATCGCATCTTAAGATGTTTTTTTTAAACCTCAAGCACCACCCGTAGAGATATCAGTGGTACAAACACGTAGTAAGGGTCAACTTGACCCAAAAGATATCGATGCCACCCATGCCTCACAAAGTAAATTAACTATCGATCGCCCGAGAATGCCTTTCGCTCCCGGTAAAAATCCTATAAGTATCCATACTCATGATTCTCCTAAATTAGATTACAATGTAGTAGAATATTTGAATAAGATGAAAGCTAATGTATTGGTTATGGACATATGTAGAATCCCTCAGCAGAAAGACCTTTTTTTGCAAGCTATAAGTTCAGTAGAAAACTCGACCATCGGTGATGGTCAGGAAAAGAATCTTCCCCCTACAGATTTGGAAATCAAACCAACGATAAACACCTACTCAGAAGGTAGGAACGAGAGGCCTTTTGTACCACCTTTCCTTTTAACGTTCAAAGTCTTCAACAAGAATCTCCACAACTATCTGGTAGACTCCAGGGCATCTTCCAATGTCATGCCCTTGTCTGTTTGTAACAAATTATGTGTTGTCCCTATAAAAAGTGATAAAAATGTCATACAACTAGACAAGACCCAGGTCAAAGTCATGGGGGAGCTCAAATATGTGATGATCAGGGTAGCCACTCATCCTAATTTCGTGCAGATGATTGACATCATTGTGGTGGATATCCTTGAGGCATATGGGATATTACTGAGCTGAGATTGGTTTGAAAAAATAGATGGATACTTCAGCATAGACTGGGCACACCTTTGGCTACCACTGAAGGGATACAAGAACATGATGAAAATCAATAGGGAAAGATATATGAAACATACAGTCACTGACCTGGAAACCCCGAACGAACCAACCTCTACCTATTTTCCCATACTAGGGAATTATTCTTTTGATTCTCACTTTGGCAATTTTTCTCCTCTTATGTCCGAGGTTTCACTTACCCAAATCTCTGAGATGATCTTTCAAGAAGAATTCACAATGCCAATGGAAGATTCTCCCTTTTGTCAAGACCTAGTGTTAGGTATTCCAGAAGAAAAGATCGAAGAGTGGAACATTGATTGGAATGGAAATCATCTCTCTAAAATTTGGACCCTTTATTTTGATGGATCCAAGTCACAAGAGGGTTCGGGAGTAGGGTGCATCCTCATCGATCAAAAGGGTGAACTCCATTTCTTTTCTTGTAGACTAGAATTTGAGTGCACCAACAACACTATCAAGTATGAATCCCTCGTACAAGGGTTAAAGAAAGCCATAGATCTTAATGTCAAGGAATTAAAGGTTTTCGGAGACTCGGAAATCATTATTAGACAAGTAAGAAACATTATATACTGCAACTCCCCTCATCTTAAGAACTACCAGAAGGAGGTGCAGAGGCTGATAGAATGCTTTGAAGCTTTCAATATCACTGCGATTCCCAGAGTGAAGAACATCCTTGCTGACTCCTTAGCCACTGCTACTTCAAGACTCTCACCTTTAGAATATTATGAATCCTCCTGATTCATTGTAGAATTGCTCTACAAGCCATCAGTACCTAATAATATCTCTAATTGGAAATTCTTTGAGGGGGATGAACAAATCATAAGCTTCTTGACTAATCAAGACAAATTCAAATACCTCGCTATTGATGATGAATAGTTCCAAGAGAAACTAGCGGAAACCAGTCCTCGGGAGGGTCAACACGCGAATAAACTAAAGGCTCACACAATTCCAAAAGGGATAGCAAATCTAGAGAATTTATTTGATCTAAAGGAACGATTCAAAGGACCTAAAAACACAAATACTAGTAGCTCCTGCCCCCTCCATGAAACTTTAAATATTGGAACCCCAGACAACCCAAAGTATGTAAATCTCAGAAAAATGATATCTAAAGAGGAGAGGAAAGCCTACCTCAAATTATTCAAGCAATACCAGGATTTTTTCGCCTGGTCCTATAAATATTTGAAAATGTATGATACACGCATCATTCAACACACCATCTCATTGAAACCCAAAGTCAAACCTTTTCAACAAAAGCTTCGAAAGTACCACCCATCCTTGGAACCCCTAATGTATCAAGAGTCAAGGAATCTTTTAGATGTGAAGACAATTTTCCAAGTTAGACATTCCGCCTGGGTAGCGAACCTTGTTTCAGTAAGAAAAAAGTCAGGAGAAATCTGATTATGTGTAGACTTTCAAAATTTCAACAGAGCTTTAGAAAAGGATAATTATCCCATCCCACCGATGGAGCAACTCCTACAGACCATGTCAGGCTTGGAAATTTTCTCCCTTCTAGACTATTTCTTAGGATACAACCAAGTGTTGGTTTCAGAGGAAGACTAATTAAAAACTACCTTCTGAACCAAATGGGGAACCTTTGCTTATAAAAACATTCCTTTCGGCTTGATTAACATAGGAGCGACATTTCAAAGGGAAATGGGTGTGGCGTTTCGGGGACTTATAGGTAAGTGCGTGGTAGTGTATTTAGATGACGTAATAGTGTATTCAAAGAATAGAGAGGAAAATATAGTGTATTTAGATGACGTAAGATGCTGAAAATACGGTATATCACTCAATCCTAAGAAAACTATCTTCGGTGTTGAAGAAGGTAAGTTGTTAGGTCATATTATATCTCAAACGAGAATTTTCATAGACCCCGAAAGGATTAAAGCCATAGCTCAACTCCCGCTACCCCATAACAAGAAGGCTATGCAGTCGTTTTTCGGGAAAATTAATTTTGTAAGGAAATTCACCCCTAACTTCACCGAAATCATCAAACCCTTACAAAACTTGATTCACAAAGATTCCGAGTTAAAGTGGGATGATGAATGAAAAGAAACTTTCAACAATATCAAAGTTGCCATATCCCGGGCCCCGGTATTGCGAAGTACCGATTTCAATAGAGACTTTAACCTTTATACTTTTGCCTCTAACCAATCGCTAGCTGTGGTTTTGACTTAGAAGGATGACGACAAAAATGAAGCCTTGGTGTCATTCATGAGCACCAACCTTCAAGGAGCTGAGCTCAATTACCCCACCATAGACAAGCGAGCCTACGCGGTCTATAAAGCAGTAAATCATTTTAGGTCGTACATCCTCAAGAATCACACTAAGGTGATTGTGCCACACCCCGCAGTCTGATCCTTGTTTACCCAACAAGAAATGGGAGAAAGAAGAGGTAACTAGATGGCAGTAGTCTAGGAATGTGATCTAGATATAAAACCCGCCAAGTTGGTAAAAGGACAAGGTTTGTGCAAGCTCACAGTCGAAGCTCAAGATCAAGAAAACCAAGATCCAGGGTGGGATAATGAAATAGCACTGTGGTGTGGTGAAGAAACATACATTTTGTTGGGACCGAACTCCTGGTACAAGGATTTGGTTCATCTATTACATCACGAGACTTGTCCCGAAAACCTCAACCCCGGAGAAAGGAGAGCCCTCCAATTAAAATCTGCACAATATCGCCTCATAAATTCAGTACTCTTCTGGATCAACTATGACGGGGTATTACCGAGATGTCTTGAACGTGAAGACGCCGATAAAGTGATTAAAGAAATCTATGATGGCCCCACTGGGGGACATTTTGCAGGGAACACCACCACTCATAAGGTTCTGAGAGTCGGCTATTATTGGCCCACTTTGTTCAAAGACACTCATGCTTACGCCAGGAATTGTAATAATTGTCAAATAAGTGTTGGCAAGGAGAGAAGGGAAGCAATCCCACTTCAGCCTGTAACCGTCTCTAGACCATTTGAGCAGTGGGGGATGGATATCATAGGATAAATTATGCTGAATTTTTCTAAATTTCACAAGTATATTCTTACTGCCACCGACTATTTCACAAAGTGGGTAGAGGCCATCCTTCTGACCCATGTAAATGAGAAAATATTCATCCAATTTGAATAACAATAACTAATTACAAGGTTTGGCATTCCTTCTGTTCTGGTCTTTGATAATGCAGCCTACTTCTCCTATACCCTATTGACAGAGTTTTCTCTGGACAAAGGAATCATAATCAAGAACTCTGCAAATTATTACCCTCAGGGAAATGGTGTGGCGGAGTCAACCAATAAGAATCTGGTGAGGATACTAAATAAGAAAGTTGCGGATAATCATATAAATTGGCATAACCAACTCCATAATTCCTTGTGGGATGATAGGTTCACACCTAAAGAGGCTATAGGGAATTCCTCGTACTTCCTGGTCTATAGACAAGAATCTGTTCTCCCGAATGGGCTTTATCTTCCATCTCTCCAACTGGCCCAAGATTCTAACGATGATAAATCCTTGACCATGCAACAAAGAATCAAAACTCTACTCATGTTGGAGGAAGAGAGGGAAAGGGCTAAGTCTAATTTTTTAGCCCATCAGCAGATAGTGAAAAGATGGTTCAATAAGCATAAGGCTAAAAAAAAGAATTTTGAAGTAGGAGACTTAGTTCTAAAGTGGGATAAGGTAAATGAACCCAAAGGGAAGCATTCCAAGTTTCAAAGCCTATGTCTTGGGCCTTTTCAGGTGGCTGAGAAGATCGGGGTAGGTACTTATCATTTGCAAAATTTGAGAGGGGAACTTGACGCCCTCTCGGTAAATGGCCAAGCCCTAAAGCAGTGCTTTCAATAATAACAACACAATAAAAGTTATAATATCTCTCTCTCNATATATTTCTAGTTGGCATGAATAAAAGAAGGACTGGAGATATCTATTTTATGGGACAGAGATTCTGCATTCGCCTAATGAATCGCCATTTGTTGAGTGCTCAACACACCCTAAAAGTTCTGTGACCACTTCCTTTTGGGTACCACCTTGTCTTCTACCTTCGATTGTTTTCACCGTGGTTTGATCTTGATAACCTTCTTATCTGATATGTTTCATATTCTAGTTTCTCTTGAGCATATTAAGAACCATCTTGAGAAACACCATGACTGATCAGGGAACCAGCGACCCAGATTTCTCCCGGCTTACTTGAGAAGTCTGGCATCGGTGAAAGATTAAGGTAGCGAAAATTGTATGGGAAGTCAAAGCAACCGAGTGCTTACATTCTTTGGTGTCAACCAATAAGAGTATCTCTTTTACGAATATAACCTTCGAAAATATTTCTCCGAAGGCCGATTCTTTCGGCTTCGGCAGAAAAGTGTGATTGTAAGCGCCGCACATAGATAAAAGAAACATTGTCGACCGCTGAACTCCCAAAACAAGTTCGATATCGGTGAGAGGGAACTAATTAATTGCTCCAATGACTCTCGGTATCGATAGCTGTGACCTCTAGTCTTTTCTCAAAAAACTCTCAGTACAAGTGAAATTCCAAGCATGAATTTTATCCACTAGCCGAATATCTTTCCATGATTAATTTTTTTTTATATAACCAAAATCGATAATCCCGCGGAAGTAGTAATTGATATCAAAGTTTTACAAATAAAAACATTAACAAACTCGCGACGTAATAACAATGATTCCAAAAGATCTAAATTTTATGCAAAATATTTAAAGATACACGTTTGAGTCACAACATGATACTTTTAAAGTTTTTCTTTATATACAATCAAAAACCTCCACCAGGCTTGGTTTACATATGAATAGACAACCTTGACAACTCGCCTAACCTTCCCGGTCACTGTGAGATTACAAAATTTTACAAAGAAGAAAGGCAAAGAGGTGTTAAGCCACACTTCTAGGAACACAGGGCGAGAACCCACTAACTATGTATATCCTAAGCTTTGGTCCTCTCTCAAGTTGTCTTTCACGCTTTGTGGTGTCTTATGCTCTATTGTTGCTGCCATCCAATGTGCCTTGTGTAACTCCATGGCCATGTCTTGTTCTTCCTGAAGTATTCTCTGCAGCCAAACAGTGCTCCCCGCATGACCTTGCGGTGGTGGTATCCTCTGGGTTTTTGCTGCCAACTGACACCATAGTTCCCTATTCTCTTGGTAAATCTTGACTATTGCAAATTGAGCCTGCTCTAGTTGCCGAGCGGAATTTTTGACAGAAGCACCTGGCTCTTGGGCCCTCCTCTTTCTTCTTCTGCCTCCTTTTCCAGCGGTCCCGACCAACTCTGAATGATCGGTAAGAATTACAGACTCCTAGAGGGTTGGAGGTGCACTCAATTCAGCCTTGGGGAAGTCCCCCTCTCCTTCCCAATTTTTCTTCTTAGGCCTTCCTCTTCTCCACGGTTTCGGTCCCAGAGAAGGCGTAATATCCAACTTTTTTCTCCTAGACGTATCTGCGACCACCCCAAGCCTGTGTTTATATGCTGACACTGCCTCCGAGTAGATAGTTGTACCTATCAAAGCCTACAGGAAGGAGTCCTAGGTGCATTGGGTTGAGACCTCGCACTCTGGCTACCTCGTGGACCTCATCCCATGTTTGAAGGAGATCCCATAATCACAAAGTGTAAGAGACTCAAGGCATCCGCAGATGGCAAAGGATTACTCAACTGAACGTCGCCAAGACGAACTTACCAAACCAGATCCTCGGGGAATACGAGCTTGGTATATAAGAAGGATTTCTCATAAAGCTCCAGGATTTATAGGGAAATCAAAGAGAGACACTAGGCTTGCCAAAATAATTCCCGCGCCTCGCAACATGATGTTTAAAAAATTTCAGCACGGCGCAACTAATCGATGGATGTGATCCAGAACATGAAAGTGTTGCCAATCAAGGTTGCAGGAAAGCATGCAATGAAATCCTTTCGATCCTTTTGAACTTCTGAACCTTTGTTATTTATAAATGATGCTTGGAACACTTGGTGGTACGAGTTCTGAAGGCATTTAACGACCTTCTTTGTACGATATCTGACCTCTCGGGAGCACACACGCACATAATTCGTCCTCAATGCCCTTTTTCCCAAAGGTCTAGTAATTACTGTGATAATTATACATTCATGTCTATCGTACTTGATTAGCCACACTACAACATGTTGAGGTGTTCATTTATACCAAAGAGGAGTGGCATCTTCACAGGTCACTTGAAGGAAGCGTTTGGGATCACATAAGTATTAAAAATGATTGAGACTAGCAAGCTGCACAGGTATGTTTTGATCTTTTGTTTATTTATGTCAGATCATGGGTTGTTTGATTGCTAAACTACTTATGTTTAATTGCAGGAAGAACCTTCCCAATTTCCGACTAGAGTCTATCATGTGATACCATCGAAGAACTGAAAGAATCATTGAAGCGATGAAGTATGTTGAGTTCCCAATTTTGGCATCACGATATTAATCGACCTAAGCGGAAAGATTAAGCTGTGCATCGAACAAGATGCGTCATGGGCTGAATAATGTGCAAAGGTCATGGATGCAAATCCTGAACAAGTACAATAGTTTGCAGGACATCCAATCAAAGACAGATCCATACTTCAGAAGTTGAACTTTAGAAGTTGAACTTCAAAAGTTGAACTTCAGCCTTGCAAAATGTCGGGTGCATGCAATAGACATCAGGGGAATCTATGTGGCTCCAATGGAACAACACATGTTTCCATGGGCCAACACCTGTGAAGAACTCTTTATCAGATGGTCTAATTATGAAAGAGTCCACCCTTTTCAAGAAACAACTCGGGTGGACTGTTGAAAGACTGTTAGATGATGATGCCACATGGTGATTCTTGATTAGCTCAAATTGTATTTTACCGTTAATTACTATTAAGACTTTATATTATAAATAGGAACATTGACCGATGGTCAAAGGGTTGATGGTTGTTGTAGGAAATCTTTTCTTTTGGTTGTTGATAATTATTTTGAGACTGCTACGAATTAAGAAGTCCTTTTGGACCAGAGATGAGCTATTTTCATCAGATGTATGTGATTGGAGTTGGAGAAGAATTACTTCCTTTCCTGTTCCATGAATGTTGCAGTAAATGAGTAAGAGAAATTAATTATGTTTTCAAGTCATTTGGTTCAATGTTTTGATATTCCTTTCTTTAAATGATGAAATTAAATCATTGTGCTTCTATGTGATGAATGTCTTAGTAGATGAATTATTTTTCTTATAGTGACATTGATTACAGTTGTTTTTCTCTCTCTATTCTAAGTAGTTTACCTCAGCTATGTGATGAATGTCTCGATAGATTAATTATTTTTCTTACCTTGATCTTGATCATATATGCATCTTCTTTTTGTTAAGTAGTTTTCTCAGAAAACAGTTGGATTCTCTTTCAGTTAAAGTATTATTACTAATCCCTTTGGCATAGGATCGTTGTCTGCATGTTCTAGTAGTAGGTTATCCCAATCTTGACCCCTTCCCAATAGTTAAAACTCTTGTCCTATATTCATCAAGTTGGTTTATACTAGATTGCATATATTGTACCTACCCCACCTAAGAGAAAATAAAGAAAAAACTGTCTTAACCGAAGGAAGAGCATTCACCAGAAAACACAAAAGCTCATCGATAATTTGGCTAGATTGTAAGATTTGGAAAACCATTCCACTCCAAATGCTGCAGAGTTTAATTGTGACTTGGTGGTGGTTTTGGTTCCTATTGTTGAATCAGGGGATTTAAGCCCCATCAACACAACCTTATGAGCGTCAGATAGTGTCACGAACAGTGATGGAAACAAATGTTTCTACTTCTTCAGGGAATACTCATATTTCCTCTATGGTTGTCACTATAGGGAGTGTTCTGCCTCCTAACCAATCATCATTGGTCTGAGCCACTATGGTCTCGACTACCTCTACCTTGGAAAATGGTCCAATTCCATCTATGGTGGTGATCACTGCTCCTTTCACCCAGAGTGCGACAGGCCCTCTGTTCTTGTACAGGGGTGCTTGGCTTCGGTACAAGCATTGTACTTTCCTAATCCACTCTACCAAATTTAGGTCTTGGGGCATGGATCTCCAATGAACCTCTACAAGGATCTATGGTGGGCACTTCAGCTCCATATAACACTTTCCCTTATGGAGGGGGTCATATACCTCCTTCGTCCCCTTCACTCGGTGGTGCTCACCAGCATTCCGCAGGGCCAGACATAAATTACAGTTCGCTTGGAGTAGGGAGTCAAGGACTACCTTCTTATAGCATGATGGTGTTTTCGACACCATTCTCTTTGTTCGATGTGTTTGGTAACAATGTTTTCTTGTTATTTACCATCTCAGTTGGGGGCAACCCCGATTATGGACAACAAAATCCTATGCAGGGTACTATTCTTGCACAGGGGGAAAACTTAGGGATTCCTTCCTCACAAGGACCTTGGAATCCCTGGCAGGGATCAATTCCCTTTTTAGGGATTTTGACTGGGGGAAACCCCTTCCATAGTCAATGGAACCTCGGGAAAGGCTCGACACCTATTCCTATTAGATCGGCAGGGGGAAACCCTTGCCAAAATCCTTGGAATGCAACGCAATCCCAACCCTTTACGTCCTACTATGGGAGTCAGTCGATGACGTCTCAACAAGAACATAATCCATACATTGTTCATGACCATGGTTATTACCAGAACCTTGG
The DNA here is from genome assembly GCA_009831015.1 of Picea engelmannii. Classification (NCBI taxonomy): domain Eukaryota; kingdom Viridiplantae; phylum Streptophyta; class Pinopsida; order Pinales; family Pinaceae; genus Picea; species Picea engelmannii. The sequence continues at coordinate 52,757 of ML823784.1, forward strand.
ACAACAACCTAACTTTTCCTGGCAACTTGGTGCCAGACAAACTCCGGGCTCCTTTTTCCCTGGTTATAATCAACAACCCAAATTACCATTTCTGGAAACACTGCACTTACCAGACTTGACAAGGTTATTAAATGACCCCATCTATCATGATCCACATTGGCCTTTGATGCTGACCAAGTTTCTTTTGAACATCCCAAAGTTCGAGGCCAAGCCTAACGAATATCCATGCGATCATGTGACTACCTTCCATCTATGGTGCTCATCCAACTCATTGAGAGACAACACCGTCCAATTGTGTTTGTTTCAATGCACTCTCATCGGGAGTGTTGCAAAATTGTGCATCAAGCTCAACTTCTCAATATACTCTTCCTTCGACGAATTGGCAATGGCTTTATTAAACCATTTCCAATTACCTGTGAGATACAATGCCGACACCGAATTGTTGGCCAACTTTGAGCAAACAAAAGCGGACCATATCTTAGATCACATCTGAGAATGGAGACGTCAAAAGAGTTTGATAAAAGTACCAGTCCCACCAACATTACTTCTTGAGTGGTTCCTTAAGTCTTTGGTATCCCAGTTATCTAAAGATGTCGCAACCTCGAGGATCTTTTCACAGGAAGAAGCGATAATGAGATCCGAACAACTAGAACTTATTTACTCACAATCTAGTGTACTTTATGAAGTTTTGACAGATGCACCAAGGTCAATACTTGACAAGACCAAACATAGGTCTGGACCACATGCCAATGGTATTGTAGGTTCAGCACAAATGAAGCCAGTTGATCAACTATCGAATCAATTGCAGGAATTGTCAATATAGCAGACAGTGGCCAACCAGACCACTAGTTCAACTGCTCCCCCTACCCAAAATTTGGATGTACAGAGTGTGCAATCAAAAAATCCAAAGGCCACCTAGTAGCCTGAAAGAAAGAAGAAACAACAAAATAAGGGTAAGGGGGATAAGAAACCTACCGATAATGTTGGCAGGGGCAACAATAAAAAGATGAAGTTGAAGTGTCCATGTAATCTTTGCAAGGAAGACCATTCGACTCACTAGTGCCCTCAGCTTGTGGAGGCCCATAAGTTATTGGCACAACAACAACCTACTGTGTTAATGAATCCATTTCCATATCGGAAAAATCTAACTCAAGCCTCTTCGAGCGCGAAAGGGGGCAGTCAGGGACCCCCTCTGTCTTCAAGTAATCCTGCATCCGTGAATGTGTATATGATGAAAGGTAGTGTTGACATAACGACTAGGACACATGACTATGAAATGCCAAACACCTCTGAGAAGGGTAAAGATGATGAAAAACCACATCTTCCTCTCCAGATTGAGAAGACATTGGGTGAAACAATGACACATATTCCCAAAGGTGCATTCAAGAAATCTTCCCACAACCCAAACACAAGGGCCACCCAAAACTACTCTGTGGTGGAGGATTTGTCATAAACCCCTTGTGCAATGTCAACTTTGGAAGTCCTCCAGAGTTTCCCTTCCAAGAGAAAGGCTCTATTAGTTGCCTTAGGATTTGTTGAGAGTTGTAATCTGGGAAGGATCATGCTTGATACGACCGACTTAAAGCCTCATCTTCGTTACCATGTAGCGTTTTAGATAGTAGTGGCTTACACCATGAAAGATTTTACTCAGAACATTTTCTGCACGGTAGTTGATTAGGGCACCTCGACATGTGTGATGTCTTTGGCGTGTTGGAAGGCCATTGGCCAACCCGTTTTGTCTCTATCACCTACTCTTCTTACCACTTTCGATGTTTGTTCGTTCCAACCACATGGAATCATCCCCTCTTTCCCCATGTATTTAGGAGGGAAGACCATGTGCATCAAAGTTGAAGTGGTCGATGCATCTCTCAACTACAATCTCTTGTTAGGAAGGATTTAGACCTACGCTATGCAAGAAGTGGTCATGACAGTTTTCTGATTCTTACTGTTTCCAAACAAGGGTCAGATTGTGACCATTGATCATTTATCCTTCTCCCATTCTAAACCTTGATCGGGGGTATCCACGGTCCCTATGATTGATAACCCTCATCCCGACATCGTCAATGTAGGGGTTGGTTTGTGCCCACCTTTGATGGGTACTTTCGATTACCCGCCTCCAACCGACAATGTCCATTACATGTCGGTTGTCCCTGACCAACCTAGGGATGAAATCTTTCAAATCTCATCGTTTCTCATGACTTACTTTAATGATATATGGACTCTTCCTTCTCCATCAACCATAATGGAAGGGATAGAGCACCATGGCATGGTCATGCCTTTGTCCATGACAAAATTTGCATACTCTACAATCCAACAATCTTCCTCTGACCCCGATCCGACTCCTGCACAGTAGTTAGATCTGGTTCTTGAGCCTATATGGGCTCAATGTTCACTCACTGATACTTGTTCTTTAGACTTAGTCTTTCCCTCAGACGAGGTTATTATTGAGGCAATGACTAGTCTAGACCGACCTTAGTATGATCTCCATCATAGATCTTATTTCATCCCAAATTTAAGAATAATTGAAGCAGGTGAATTCACTCTGACTATGACTGGAGATAAGGATTTTCCTATCAATCCTTTGGCTATGCACATTGTTTGCACTGAAGGAAATATGGAAACCATTTCTCAAATAATACCTATCGATATCTATAGAACCCCTAGCGTTGTGGAGAATATCTTCATCAAAGCAGACTTCTCCCTCAAGGAGATTTGAATCTACATAGATTTGTTTAAAGAATTCCACAATGTGTTTGCCTGGTCTTACGAGGAAATGACAAGCATAGATCCAAGAATCGTCGAACACAAAATCACAACATATCCTGATGCTAATTCGTTTCGGCATAATCTTCATCCAGACAATCCTAGGAAAGCAACATCTATTAAGGCTGAAGTAGAGAAACTACTCCAAGCTGGTTTCATCTACCCCATCCAATTAACTTAATGGGTGTCAAATCCTGTTCTAGTCAACAAAAAATAGGGTACGATTCACGTATGTATGAACTTCTGTGATTTGAACAATGCATGTCCAAAGGATAATTTTCCCACACCATTTATTGACCAGATATTCGATGAATGCGCAGGTTGCGAAGCCTTTTCTTTCATGGATGGTTTTTTGGGATTCAATCAGATACAGATCAAGCCTGAAGACCAACACAAAATTTCTTTCATCTGTCCATGGGGTACATTTTCTTATCAGAAGATGCCTTTTGGTCTGAAAAATGATGGAGCTATGTTTCAACAAGCCATATATTTTTCTTTCCACAAACTCAAACACATAGTTGAGGCTTATCTTAATGATTTAGCATCGTGATCTCGCAAGAGATTTGATCACCCCCCACACCTTCGATTTATCTTTGAGCAACATCGCTACTATCGGATCTGCTTGAATCCAAACAAATGCAGTTTTTGTGTAATATTGGGTCATCTGTTAGGTTTCATAGTTTCAACAACAAGGATCATATTTGATCCTCTAAAGGTTGAGGTGATAGTTCAGTTACCTCTCCCGTACACAATCCCTTAGCTTGAGAGTCTGCAGGGAAAAGAGAAATTTTTACGGTGTTTCATCATGAACTATGCCGAGATAACAAAGGATTTTATGCATTTAATGAATAAGGACATTCCTTTTCATTGGGATGAAGATGCTCAGTGCTATTTTGAAGCATTGAAATTCACCTTCACATCTACCCCTTTGCTTCAACCACCCAATTATAATAAATATTTCTTATTGTACTTAGATGCTGTGGAGTCAACCATTAGTATGTTCTTGGATGAGGAGGATGATTTTCTCTCAGAATATGTGATTTATTACCTGAGTTGAGGCTTGGTTGGACTGGAACTCAATTATTCCCACATTGAAAAACTTGCATTGACAACAGTTTATGTTGTCCAACGGTTCTGTCATTACATCTTGTTCCACAAGACTACCATCATTGTCATTGTGAATCCATTTCAATATGTGTTGACACGACGTGTAATTGGAGGAAATATCAGTAGATGGATAGTTATCCTCCAGGAATTCGACTTAGATTTTGTTTCGGCAAAGTCCAAAAAGTCATTGGTCTTTGTGGAACTCATTTTGGAACTTCCATTCCAATCAGGTGATGTTATAGCTGAAGAGTCACCTATCAAAGGAGACATGTTTTTTATCGCATCTTTGGACCCCTAGTATGGAGATATATTGTCTATATCCAGACTTTGAAGTGCCCTACCTTTTCTTCTCTTGATGAGCATCATCGTATATGCCATCAGGAAAAAACCTATCTCATACTCGAGGACACTCTATATTGTTGAGGTGTAGATTGCATCCTTCATTGGTGCCTCACTCATGAAGAGGCGGAAATCATGCTTAACGATTACCACACTGGAGCATGTGGAGGTCACTTGTCTGGGTTGGAAACAACCCAAAATATTCTACAATCCAGTTAATTTTGGCCGACGTTAATCAAATATTGTGTTGAATCAGTCCAGAAGTGCCACCTGTGTCAGATCTTCTCTCGGAGGATGAGGGCACACCCCACTCCCATGTTTCCCATTATCACAGTTGGTCCCTTCACCAAGTGGGGAATTGATTACACTACATGCAACCCTCCTACCATAAGGGGGCACCATTATATCATCGTAGCAGTAGAACACTTCATGAAGTGGGTCGAAGCTATGTCAACGTTTAAATATGATGGCAATACATCATCTCTCTTTTTGTTTAACCAGATAATAGAAAGGTTTGGCGTCCCACGAGAGATTGTCACTGATCATGGCAGTCACTTTCAGAAAAAAATGATGTCCAAGTTAACATCAAAGCTTGGGTTGAGACAAGAAAATTCATCACCCTACTACCCACAAGCGAATGGTTAGGTGGAAGCTGTGAATAAATCCCTTAAAATTATTTTACAGCGAATGATCAATTCGGCCAGGTCAAATTGGCATTTGAGGTTGCACTCAACATTATGGGCCTACCAAACATTTGTTAAGACTGCAACAGGTTTCTCACCTTTTCAAATCGTTTATAGGCTAGAAGCAGTCTTGTCTATAGAGTTCCAGATCCCCTCTCTAAAGTTGGTAGTACAGTTATTGCCAGACACTTCACCGCTTGAAGAGCGTTTATTATATCTTGAGCAGCTCGATGAGTAGTGTCAGGATGACACCTTGAATAACGAGGCTCACAAACAAAAATTCAAGTTTCACTATGATCGGTCTATCTGTCCTCAGATTTTATTTGAGGGAGACCTTGTCCTAGTCTATGACCAAGATAAGGACCCCCTGGGGGTAGGCAAGTTCAAACCCATGTGGTTCGGACCTTTCATCGTGAAGGAGGTTCTAAGGAAGGGTGCTTATCTTCTGGTGGACTTTGAGGGAAATGCTTTAGTAGAGCCTAGAAATGGGCTCTACCTCAAGAATTATTACTCATAGGTAGGTCTCTTTGGGTGACTTCTTGTAACATATGTTTAGTCTTATACATTTTCTTTTTAGTTCTTGTCTGTTCTGTTTTATGGACGTGTCATTTTTTATGTCATCATTTTCACTGTGGCATATGTAAAGTGAATTAGAGGTGTTCGTTGGGTTTGTGGATGGTGCTAGATGGAACACTCAGAGGCTTGCTTCCGCAACTTGGGTGATTTTCACACCTCAGGGCTAGTTTCTATCTTCAAGAGGTATTTTCTTAGGTGAAGCCACAAACAATGCCGCTAAATACAACACAGTCTTAGATTTGATTCATGATGCTTTGTCGCATGGTATCTCTCACCTCCAATTCTACTTAGACGCTAAGCTGGTTGTGTCTTAGTTAAATGGGGTTTACCGCGTTTCCAATCCTACACTACACCGACAATTCCTTAGGGTATGTATCTTAGAACGAAGATTTGATTACATTACATATATCCATGTTCCTAGGAGATTGAATCAAATCATAGATACTCTAGGTAATCATGTATTAGATTGGCATATTGCACACATGTAAGAAAACAAACGCACATGCACATGTAAATACATTTGTAAAATAGATGTAATCCATAAGACATAAAAATATGAAAAATATCCATATATATATATATATAAAATATCAAAGTACATGGGTGGTAGCAAGCTCCTCAAAAATATCTCCAATCAAAATCATGAGGCTTATGCCCTCAAAAATATACAAAAGGTAATCTCGACACGTAAGTAGTCTATCCTAGCTAAGGGTGAGGCCTATTGGCCCTGCCGTAGTGAACAACAACGTTCACCAAACACCGAAAGAGATGGACCCAAGTCCATGGTGTTAGTAAAACAAGACCTTGGAGAAATAAAATAAAACAAATGCGGAAACAAAACACAGAAGATACACAATACAAGAGAGACACAGATTTATGTGGTTCACCTAGTGTGGGCTACGTCCACCAAAGAAATTGCCAGGTCCTTTCTTTATTATTATCCAGCAAAATGAAGGGATACAACCTACAACAAAACCTTTTGTAACTTCCTCTTCTTTCTCTCACAGTCTCCTCTCTAAAAATACAATACTCGCCAACATACATAGCCGCAATACATTTCCCTCATAAAAGAGGGTTTCCTTCTAGGGAAAAAAACCCTAACATAATCTCTATCGTTAGATATGCGACCTTATAATCAATGGTCCAGATTTACAATGAAATTACAATATACTTTTACAAGGAAATTTTTTCTTCGGGGGCTTCGCCCCCAAACCCCCGCTAGGGGCCCACTTGCCCCCAGACCCCCCAGCCGGGGGGATAGCCCGCCCAGACCCCGCAGAGGGGGTACCCCCCCTCTACACTCCCCCGCATGGAAGAGTGTACATACTTCTGGGGTGTAAATACTTCATGGGGTATAAACACGGCTGAAAGTAAAAGACCTCTAAATCGGGAAGATAATCAGACTCCACAACCAACACGTGGCACCCCAACTATGTGAGGTTGCATCGACAGTGGGAGATCCTCGATATCCACCATAGGGACTATATGAGTGAGTGTGGTAATGTTCTGCTCTACCTATCTCAATACTCTCTCAGCCTGTTCAGCTGGAGGCCTCCCTGCTACAGTTGTTGGTCTAGCGGCTCTAGCTAGTTCTGCATCTGGTTGAGGACGCTGCCTAGTCCTCGAGAAGTCTACTGGACACATTGGTCCCACATCTGTACATAACAGATACACAAGTGTTAGATACTCTGGTATACATAAAATGATATATATAAAAATAAATAAAAATTAAATAACTTTGAAAAGAAAACTTACCCATCTCTCCTCGCTTCTCCCTGGGAGGTATAGGCATTTCAGGATCTCTAGAAAAATTGATCCTGGCATACAGGTAGTCCTCTATTATCAGAATCTTTAGTGACCACCAGTCGAAAAAATTGTCATCAAAGGCATCGATGGTCCTCTCTCCCCCAGTCGCGGAAACAACGTCGCCCATATGCATAGCACTTGGAGAGAGGCCTTGTGCCCTCATATAGTCTCTTAAGGACTTAGACTGGGTACCCTCTTGAAGAAAAAGGAACACAAAATGGTCCCAAAACCAAAGTTACGGTGCTCCCGTATCTGACACTCTGTTATATGTCTCTTCATGAAATCTAGCATGGTGGTACTCCAGTCAAAAATCTGTGCATTTAAGCACTGTACCACACAATGCATGTGCACCTGGGAAGCTTAATGTAATGCTACAGATCCAGTGATCCACCCAATAAGTAGAACTATCACTTTGAGTGATAGGTTGTAGATCTTATGTATAGGCACCTGAGAACCTACTTTCTCAGTACCATCATTGCAATGGAGTCCAATCAACTCCTCAATGTTGTGCGGCCCAGGGGGAAAAGTACGCAAGTTGAATGAGTCCCCTATCCTTGAGAGACCATCCAGGAAGTAAATGTCCTCAGTCATTGGAGTCAATGAATGCCCCTCGATCATAAATGCATCTACGTCAGGATGCCAGTAATCTATCAAAGAATTTAGCAACCTAGGTCGTGCCCTCATAAAAGGACACTGGAAGAAATTTAGCAACCTGCATTGTGACAAAACAATGATAGCAGCAGGGTCCTCGAAGACCAAAAAATCAATTTCCTTATGCTCCCTCTCTCTCCAATGCTCATACATCCTGTAAAACAACAAATGGATGGAGAAATAACTCTTGCATTTTCATTTTTTTACTTAGTTGAGGGTGTACGCGGACTGTTTTGGGGACAGTCGCATGTGCACGCGTCCAGTTCATCTTCTTCCCTCATGTACACACAAGTTGTGCTTAGACAGCCTGCGTACACGCAGGGCCGACCTCTTTAAAGGTCAGTGCCCCCCCAAAACACAAAAACAAATGAAAAAATGAAATATAGAAATGCAAGATAGGTTAGTGTGTACTTACTTGGTCCAAACGGAGGTTTGTTTCATCCACTGAAGCTCCTGGAATAAACTATTTCAGAAAAGCGATGTTTTTTTACTTTTGGTCAATTCTCAATTTACAATGGTGATAATGAGATGCCAACTTTCTATTTATAGACTTTTTGGCCCCTTTTTGTCATTTTTTGGACCCTTTTGTCATTTTTTCTAGCTTGAAAATAATTCAGTATGGTTCTTGAGTTTCTCAGTGGATGTCACAATAAGAGTTACTTTGGGTATTTGGGAATTGTTTTTGAGATTTGGTTCATTTTTAAAGGTCTTTTGGTAAAAAGTCATTTTTTCAACTTTGTGCATGTAAGATAGGATTCCACCTCCACTTGTTGCACCTCGTTGTATTTTTCTCTTTGCCATAGGATCAATCCCACTGAATTGCGACACAAAACCCTCACTCCTCCTCTAGAAGTGTCATAATTTAGTGGTAGAGCCTACCTTCACATGGATGCCCTAGTTAGACCTTGGTTGCATTTTGGTGTCCATGCCATCACTAATGACTATAGGCTCGGGAGTACTTATTATTTTTTCCTAATTACAAGTTTGAGCCTCATTTGCATGATTCATTATCAATCTTGACCTCGCCCTCGGGACTCCCAAAACAAAAACGGGTCTTCTTTTAATCCCTTTTCAGACCCTCTAAACATGAAAATATTTCTGAGTGATCTTGTTTCCCTTCACACTCACTAAACTGAAATTTGAAAGCACGTATGTCCGATGATAGTTTACCCCTTTTTCAGTCCAAATGGTCACAAGTACGAACAAATGTATACTCTAGGAGATTCAATTCTCTAGAAGAGTATTCTCAGGTATAGATTTAACCCTTTTTCGGGCCTAAGGTAATAAAGTTACAAAAAATTAACCCCCCACGGAGTCCATAGTTAATCTCTTTTCAGATTCCCTAAAATTGAAAAGATGGCTGAGTGACCTCGTTTCTTCACACTAGTTAAATTGGTCCAGAAGAACATGCCTTACGGAGTCCATAGTTAAGCTCTTTTCAGACTCCTTAAAAATGAAAAGATTGCTGAGTGATATTGTCTTTGTCACACTCGTTAAAATGATTATGAATAGATGTTTTCTCAGTGCTATTTTACCCCTTTTTTGAACCGACTAGACTACCTTCGAAAAAGGTACCCCAGTGGAGTCTCCTTTTACATTTTTTCAGACTCCCTAAAAATGAAAAACCGTCGAGCTTACCTTCTTTGGGATCATTAAAATTACATCGAAGGATGTTATCATTGTGTCTTATTAATCACATTTGCATTCCTTCATCTTTGGCCTAATGGTGGCTCCATGTTTCTCTCAACTGAACCATCTAAAGCATGCCTTATATGCAAGCCTTGTAGCACTTTGCCTTTGCATCTTAACACCTTGACCCATGGAGGATTTTTCCCAAGTTTCCTTTTCCTGCATATGTCCCCTTTCTCTGAGCATCAATGTGTTCCTTGTGCTTGGAACTAGTATGTCTATGACACTAGATCCTCCTTTGCAACGTAGCATTATTTATTATTTTTCAAACTTTCCAAGATTATTTAAAAAGACAAAAAAAATCAAATATACCCCAAAAAGAGGAAAGGAAAAGTATTTTATTTTTGTTGACATCACAATGAGTCACCCTTGGAAAACGCACATCCTTTTGTTTTTTTGTCAAGCTCTAGGATTCAATATGACCTTAGGAAGTTGTTTTCGCTACATAGAGTTGTGTCCTCCTCCATTTGGTTCTCCTTCCAAACATTTGGAGAGTTTGCGTTGCCTTCTGCATCATGAACTTATGTCAATTCCATGCTCCCCGAGTCTCATATTTTGTCATGCTTTTGTCCAAGGGAAGTCTTACTAAACTTGAGTCAACCCTTCTACAGTTTGTCTCTTTTCCTCATGCTCGACCACCCCAAATGACCAATCAAGTCCTTGTTCAAAATCAATGAAGTTGTCTTCACTGATTGCCAAGATCCTCTTGTATGTTCCCAATGATTCATCGAAGACCTCTTGGTAGTGAAGTTATACACTAATATTACACTCCAACACGAGTTTTGAAGATTTTGAAGTTGTTGCTAGAGCTCTAAAGACCTCATCTCCATCCATCAGGCATCATTGGCTTCTTGAAGATGGATATCGTACACGTATATATTTTGATTTTGAGATGTAGATCTGCGGTGTACTACTCGCGACTACACTTTATATAGTTATATGACATGGATCTGTAGTGTGTTTGATTGGAAACCATTATTTTATTTCATCCCGAGCACGGGTATGCCCACCTCGGTGAGACAAATTGTTATTTTTGCAGATGGCACCTCCTGAACTCCGGTCCCTTGGATCACTCGCGTCATACAGTGGTGAATATTTGTAATGTATTTCGGCTATTAGATTCTCCTCTAACCTCACACATTAGGGGGCATCTGTTATAACCCTAAATTGCACCAGACATTCATACCTAGCATCAGTCCATCTAAACTTGTTATCTTTGTCAATCCATCATTGAACAACTCTTCTAAAAACCATTGTTTTGAAGGTGTACACACCGTACACAATTATTTCTCATGTACACATACTTGTTGAGCCACTACAACCCACATACACATTCTTTTTGAGCCACTACAACTCGCGTACACTCACAAAATATCGCACAAAAGTGAAAATTGCATAGGATACCGAGTTTCAGGCCATTACTTAGGATACTGAGTTTCAGGCCATTTCTTAGGATACCGAGTTTCAGGCCATTGCATAGGATACCGAGTTTCAGGCCCAGGTACACATACTCATGTTTCAAATTATCGAATAACTATTATATATTCTTTCTCTTAAGATATTGTTCACGTCGGGTATTTAGTTTTTATGTGTGTAGGTACTTGGTCATCGCTTATCCATGCAACCCCTTCAAGTATATGCTTGACACTGACATGTAATCATTCCCTCTGAATATCAATTGCATCTCCCAGTCAAACCCTTCGGCATTTACCTGTAGGATCCTCACACCCAACTCTATAGTACTATCACCTCCGCTACATTTCAAGTACTGTCACCCAGTAGAATTCTCCCCCACATGATTTGTCCCATTCATATTCCCCCTTGGCACTTTGACACTCATGTTTCTTTCACCCCTAGGGATGGGAGTACCTATAGTCTTACGCATTTCTGAGAATCAACCACATACTTCTTCTCCTCATTATGCTAGCCTTCCTAATGGAGTCCCAAGATCTCTCATCATGGTTTCACTTTGACTGTACCCACGCAATATCATTAACCTTCCATTTCATCCATAATCAGTTTTCTCATCTGCAAATTCCTTCCATTCATTTACCTCATACAGAAACCCACCCATGGGACCCCACCCTCCACTAGTTTTTTTACGCAACTTGTACCATCAAAATCCAAGCCATCTTCCATTGGGGCACCCATTTCTGTATCTGCATGTTTATCCCACACAATTCTTTATTCATTTGGTAATTGTAAAAATCCTTTGTTTCCAACATTTACTTAGCCTTTTGTTGTCACCCTTGACAACCTTTTTTCTAGAAAAGAAACCCATGTTTCCCTTGGTTGGGGCATTCATTACCTTGTACTCTTATTGACATCGTCCATCAACCTTGAGTATCCCATAGTCCATGTACCTAATATCTCTAAGTTTGTCCACTTTGTCACATCTCTGGCATAGTTTAACCCATGTCTAGTCTTCCCCTTGATGCTAGTTTCAGTTTCACAGTTGCTTCCACTCATAATTAACATATATCCCCAACCAAGGGTAGTATTGAGTCTCCCCGCATCTTAAATTCATCCATCCACTTCATCATTTCTTGATCTCATCCAGTGGATTTCATGAATCCCTTTTACTCTTGGAGTCATGTCTCCCTTTATGACGACATCAACACAGTTTCCAGGAGGATGACAGTTTCTTGACTCTCATTCCCTTTACAATGAGGAGTCTCGGACGACACATAGAAAAACAACATTGTTCTTTTCTTTTGTTGACCCCCATAACATTCGACTTCAACCCTATCTAATGTTACGGTGGGTCTTACTTTGCGACTATTGTAGTTATTTTTATATTTGCTGAAGACCTCTGAAATTTGTTGGGCTATCAATGCCCGCAAATTATCAACACTTCTTACAGGTGACATCACCTCTTTTCAGAGTATGTTCACCATCATAAGTTTCCTCTACCATTATCAAACCACCCCGGAGGGTGCTGTAGTTATCTACGTCAACATACCACTTCAGTTACTGTCTTCCACATTTTGAGTTACATGACACAATCATGGGGCATGCCCAACTCGTTTGTACACAGTTTTATTTTTCCACACCTAGCGAAAGGTTTGGGTCCCATAGGTTCCCCTCTCCCTCCAATGGGTCTCTCTTGTAATCCCTCTCAACATTGTTTCTTATAATGGTACTCTCAGTAGAAGAAAAATTGATGTATTTCGGATATATGTATTGTTTGCACTCTTTTCGTCGCTGTGTGAGCAAAAAGTGAGTGCTTACATGCCTAGTTGGGCTCTGCTAGTCATGACAGCTGTATGGTAAAAGGTTAGAAAGAAAACAACAAAGCTATTAACAAGAATTAAACAAAAACTAAATAAAACTATGAGCATAGGAACAAAAATAAAAACAAATGAAAATGGACCAATATCACCAATGTATAAGCTGGTCCGATTGATGAAATCCAAAGATACACAATGGAGAAAGAGGACTTGGGTCCCTTCCCTCTCCAATGGAAGGCTCTTGAGGCCCTCAACTGATTGCTCTCCTTACAAAGAAAAGATGAAATGTGGGTGAAAGAACTCCAAGCTTATT
>ML823784.1:69011-85407 GCA_009831015.1 Picea engelmannii
AAGGGGCTCTTTAGGGCACAATTAGGTCTTTGACCAGCCTCCCCACGCAGATTGAGCTCAGATTTGGTGTCAAATCGACTTGGGAGCCGATCCATTAGTGGTTGGGAGGCCGACCAGTTTCATAAATGCGTCGTTTGGCAGGCACGCGGGTTTTTCACCCCACAGCCGCGCATATGCGCTCCAGGTACGAAGATGTTGCGCGCGCGCGCGCGCGCCCAGTGGGTGCAACGCGCCTTGTAATTTTTTGGCCATTTTGTATAGTTTTGACCCTTTTGCTGTGCTGTGGAATTAATCCTTGTGCCATGAATGACTCTTTTTCTGTGCTGACGATGCGGAGTTCTTGTCGCCCTGTGCGGACGAAATTTTAGTGATAACATGTATGCTCCTAACCTCACACATCAGGGGGAATTTGTTATCACTAAAATTTCATATGTAAGTGGTTACAAGAATACAACATCTCCAAACACCTATTAGTTCATTCATCGCCCAAAAATGCATTTCCAAAGCGCACAAGCTATACAACTGGTTATAAAATCAGCATGGGCTCATAATATAAAGGAAGCATGCGCACGTGCACCAATAAAAAATGTAGGGAAAGTGCACATGCACCCGATGCGCAACTGTGGACGCAAAAAGACGTGCACACCTCAAAACGGTGCATTAATGATTCTGGTCATCCTCCCACCCACTTCTGGTTCATCTCCCAATTTGATTTGACCCCCAAATACGAATTGAATCTGAGTGGGGGGCTGGTCAAATACCTAAAGGTACCCTAAAGGGCCCCTTGTTCACACTAAAGACCGGTTGGATAATGCCTCAAATATTTTCTATAAAAAGAGGCCATGGGTGCACTATATTTTTAAGAATCTATTTGTATTGTTATGTTTCCTCTATTCTCCTGCAAGGAACCTCTTTCCTCATTGGAGCATACAAGCACCATTTCATTGAGCTATTCACATCACCTCTTGAGTGAATGAGCTTTGGATTTATTCACCATTTCCTTTTAGTTTTATATTTGTAAGAATATCTCTCTCATTGGGGGTTCAATATCCCTCCCTTGGAGGAAGAAGGGACCCATAAGTCTCCCTTTCTCTTTGGTGTTTTCCCTCTAATGCAATTTATCATTGGTGGCATGAATATTGGTCAATTGTTTAGTTAATTTTGGTTCTAATTCCCTTATGCACTTTAGTTTAGTTTCTTTAATTGTTGTTATCTTAGTTGTTTGTTTATTTCTTGTTCTTGATATTTCCAACTCTTGCACTAACTTTTGTCATGTCCAGCTAACCCAACTGGACTTCCAGGTGTCCCTCTTTTGCTCATTCAGGTGATGAAAAGGATACAACAAAGGGGATAGGATATGAAAGGGTGGATCAGTTACATTGGATACCTTGTTAACAAACTTACACCTTGGTGCAAGCTTCCTCACGGCTTTAACAGTGGGTTACTATCCAAGGAGCCCGATTGATTTTGACCAATGTCTATTTCAGGTACAACGAAGACTTCCATTCACCATAACCTCATGTAAGGAACCTAAATATTATGGCTACTAAGGAAACCAACTTGCATTCAACCTCTAGGTGGGTACAATCGACAATCGAGTTTTAATTTGTGGGAGGGATAACAATTCTAAAATCCTTCAAGAGAACTAAGGATAAATGGACTGGTAAAAATCTAGAGGACCCCGAATGGATTCAAAATCCACGAAGAACTGAGACCAGATGAAGACATTTGGACCTTAAGAATAACCCCCAATATATTATCTAACTACTAGGAACGGTTAATCCTTAGAGGGATAATCTTCCTTTCTCTCCCAAACGTGATCTCGTGCATAACCCTTGTGTGAGAGGGGTATCCCAGCTATCCTTATACAAAAAATGGATTTACTCTCCCTATCACAAGATTCTAAGTTTTTCTTAAATTCCTTGGAGATTTATTCTCATAGACTAATCCAAAGTGCCAGTCCTAGTCTATTGTTGGTGTAAAGAGCTTAAAAAGGAAAAAAATGCTAGATTGATTTTTAAGTAGCGTTCATTTTAATGGTTATTCTTTACATAGAGGTGAATGAGAGTGAAACTAATGATCTTGTGAATCGAATCGAAAAGAAGCAAAATGATCATAAGAAAACATTTCTTTTGATGAAATTCTAGTTACGGGAACGAGAAGAGATTCTTTCTTTCACTGCCAAACAAAAGAATGCAAAATTTTCATGCAATTTATTTTCAACAAGAATCCATTTAAGTGCTAAATTATAAAGAACTCTTTCCTGGCATCCAAAATCCAATCGTAAAAGGTATCATTTCGTTTGATTGTAAATGTGAATTGAATGATGTGTTTAATGCTTCTTATGTCAATAATAAAAAGAATTTTCACTATTGCAACTTTAGAAAATGGGAAGCAAAAATCACCCAAACAAAATGCACTCTCATAACATTCAATAAGAGACAGAAAAGAAAAATAATGATCCAAATAAAGAACAACAAAACACACTTAAGAAATATTTCGGAAATATATGAAGGTAAAAAATCAATTAAAACAGTAAAGAGATCCCTGATTTTCCTTGCAACAATCTTTAATCGATCAGATGAATGAAAAACATCAAAATAAACTCAAATATGAAGAAGAAAAGGTTGATTTCGCAACAAGGAAATATAATAAAATCCAATCAAAGATAAAAAAAATTAAAAGAAGCAAGTTGCAAGCCTAACATAAGACATAAACTGATAGAACATGATCTGAGTTAAAAATAAATACCCAAGAACTACACCTAGTAAAAAGACAACCAAACGTTTTTCAAGATGAGGAAAAATTGGCGCTTTGGCTATAACAACACCAGAGCACTACAACTCTCCCTAACACCTCTAGGGGAGCACTGATCAAAAAATCAATGCTCTGATTGTAACAGGAGAGGGAACGAGTTTCTAATAAGACGTTGGAACAACCCAAAAAATTCATAAATTCAGGAAGTTCTATCAAAAGACTCTATGAGACAACTTCAGTAATGCCAACAGATGTATAGAAGGATAAAAAAATAAATGGCATCTGAATATGGGAAAAAAGAAAAGACAAACCAAGCAAAGAAACCAAAACTAAAGGATTTGTCCCCAGTGGAGTCACCAATTTCTGTTACAAGAAAATTCCCCTGTGGACAAGTTAATATCCTCTTGGATTCTAGACCCCTACTACCAAGACAGAAAGATGCAAATGGACACTAACATCTTTTTAAATGTAGTTAAGCTAATAAAAATAAAGAGAGGAAGAAAGTATAATGTACCTTGTTCCAAATATTTTCCTTTCTTAATCCAGTTTGAACTTGATCTCCAATCTCCTTATCATGACATGATATTTGAAATTCAATGGACAACAGAGAAAACAAAGAATTCCTAATCTATCAAGATTAGTTTAAACCAAATTTATCCTTAATATACAAGCATATTGAATAATACACAAACTTGAAGGAAATATGCCAAGAATATATTAATTAGAACATTAAAAATATACTTACAATCTGTAGATGCAGTTGCAACAACCTCTCCAAGTCCTCCTTGTCCAACCCCTTGCTCGAAAGATCCAAGATCAGAATGACAATACTTTTGTTGATTATTCTTCCCCTTTTCACCATGATAATGCCTATCTTTATAGGCTTTGAGAGGCTCAACCACCTTGGTTATATTTGGGATAAGTTGAGGATATGACTCCATCAGTTGTGGCATCTCCCTTAGATGCAGCCTAAAGATTGGATTCAAGCCAAACCAACTCAAATAATCTCTAGATGTACTTAGAGAAAAGGGGGATTTCTTCCCATGATTCTCTCAACCAATAGACACTCCCTCAAAATGGGCAATAGAGGGCTACAATGCTCTCTGCTAGATGGACAGAGAGCACTAACACTCCCTGCATATGAGCAAGGGAGAGTTGATTCTCCAAACATTCGTCAAGATGACCAATTCTCAAGGTAAAACATTTTGTTTGGTTTGTCAAATGATGTGGTTTATCCTTCCAACATGTTCTATAGGATGTATCAAGTGTTTCCATGGTGTCATTCGCAATGAGACATATGCATAAAAAAAATGCGACATTTACGACACTCGTGACAAAAGTGTGACACTTGCGATAATGAGAATGTGACATTACCAACGTGAGGAATTTTGACGTGTAACAATTGTTATTCAAAGGGTATTTTTCATGCACTAATTGCATCTGGTGCATGCGAAAGACACACAGGGTTGTAGATTCATGAACATCCTCTTCTTCTAAGTTCCTCCAAATCATCATGTTATTGCATTGTACCTCGTGCAGTATGATGAGAGAATCCTTAATGATCTCTTTTCAGCAGGTCTCCTTCCATTGATTTCATCACATGTATTCTAGAAATGAGGCCTAGAGTCCTATGAGTACCTATAGGCTTGCATTAATTAGTGGTAGGTTCTCCCACCATCGACAATTGGGAATACATCAATTTCTCTTGATCAATGGATTCTTCAAGTGTTTGACCTCAACACATTTATTCACACTTTCAAGAATTTACTTGGTGCCTTCATACCTACTTTCATTATTAGTAGGCTTTCTCACATTTGTCAATGATATCCATTAATGATTGGTAATCAAATGAAGTCTCATTGTGTTTGAATTCAACTCCTCTATTCATATTATGTAGACTTGCACCTTTGGAAGATTGTGTAGAAGACCTGGAGTGATAGAAACTTTCCTGAGTTGTTGCTATCATTCATTGGACCAATACCTCTATGATTTTAGTGATCATGGGAGATCATATGGTACTCCATTGTATACAAATATATTCAGATTGATTTTGAGATTGGTTTTCACTGGGCCTTGTTCATGACTATGACAACTTATGGAATGTGTCTACTTTGCATTTCCCATTCATGTCCATGGACAACTATCTGGTATATTTCCGCATGGATCTCCCGTGTAATTCAAATTGGAAGCCATGTGTACAAATTCATTATGAATTGTAATATTCTCATGAGAAACTAACACTTCCATTTGAGTCTCCATCACTCCACTTCTGGGAATTATGATGTATTTTGGCCATCGCAGATACTCCTCTGACCTCACACATTAGGGGGAATCTGTTATAGAAAGTTTTTCCTTACCCCATGCAACTTGCTCAGAAGGCATTTCCATTTCCCTATGCAGACTTGAAGTCCCTTGTTTTTCCTTCCAGAGCCAAAAAATTCATAGTTTTCCATATACATGCCCTACCAGTTAGACAACATGTGTATACGCAGGTTGCACCATTACAACCCACGTACATCGATATTGGTGCTCAAAATTAAAAATTGTGTCTGGTTTCCATGTCACGTCATGAGATCCATGATCCTTGACCTTCCATATACTAGAAACGATCTGAATCAACCCTTCATTTCCATTTGAAGGCTATGTATTGGGCCATATCCAAACTCTCAAGGAGAAGAATTCAACTTTTGAGAGAAAAAATAATATGGACACTTTTCACTTCACATTGAGTCTACATCCCTTTATCCTTGAAAGTATGAACACATTGTTAATCCCCCAAGATCTTCCCTATCTATTGGAGAACCTCATTGCCTCCCTTACATGAGCTTGCCTTTGGAGGAGGATTGAAGTGGTGGAGGCCCAACTGGAGGGACTTATATTCCCAGTTATGATGTGTGTCGTCACGAAAGTTTGTCACTTACACACTTTTGTTGATAATTTTTTATAGAAATACTCTTTTCTCGTCCAATTGACATCTTGAAAATATTTGAATTATTATTCCATGGGTGTATTTTTTATGAATTGTAATGGATTATGATATTTAATATCCTAACATTATATAGAATCACCATATGCTTGTGTATCTTGGTTATTGAGGACAAGTTACAGGTGTAAAGCTTTGAGTTGCATGCTCAACAATGGTCTTCATCAAACGTCTGGACGAGGTAGGCTCTTGATATTGTCCTGTTAGAATTTCATTTATATAGCATAATTGGGATTAGAGTTGATTTTTTCATGTCATTCCATCTGTTGTGGTTTACCCCATGCCATAGAGTGATTTTCCTCGTAACATGAGTGTGCTCAAGCAATAGATTAATAAAATATTCTACTCTATCATTTTTATTTTCTTCCACCATGAAGGGTTTCTTGGGAATGTGAGATAGATTGTACTCAAGACAGACAAGCTCGATACCCAACTTGCTATACTCAGACCTTGTCAGGGACATGCACTGAAAAACGATCAAGAGCATCCTACTCTAATACCACTGATCCAGATTATATTCGACATGAAATAAGAGCAGAGATAAAATAAAGAAATGTAAATAGATATATCGTATATCCAATAGTATAACATAGATATATCATATATATAACCATAAACACAGATATACAATAATATACAATTTCTATTAATGAGCGAAATGTACAAAACTGTAGAAATACAAAGTGAAATACTCGCTAGAATGGTGGTAGCTTATCTCTAAGAAGATATGTGACATATACGCTCATTCGCAAGAAGATTATTATTACAATGAGGATCCAAAGGCATTTTTAACATAAATAAAATACAAAACCCTAACCCCGGAATATGAAAATCCAATAGTTTTGTGGACCCCATTTTAGGTAGTTTGGTGTATCAAGTTCCCGGGGGTGTAACTTTGGCATATGATCTTCGTTTGAGGCAGATGATAGCTCGTTAAAAAGGTATCGAATAGGATATTCATTTTTGGGGCTCAATCAGAGGCTTTATTTATCATTGAGGTGCCATATCGAAAAAAAAAAATCGTTTAGGCCCTCAAAATGTTCCCGGAAGTTTGGGACCCGAAAAACTGTTAAAAATAGTAAGTTTCCAGAAAAATGTTTTCAGGAAGTTGGAATAGGTGGGTGGCCAGTGAGATTCTCTTGGATCAGGATGGGGGTATATATAAAGAGGGAGGTAGAAAAAGGTAAAAAGTGAGAGAGGATGGAGAGTCGGGGAGAGAGAGAGGGAGGGAGGGAGGACGGGGGTAGAGAGATAGAGAGTGTGAGAGAATGTGAGAGGGAGAGAAAGAGGGGGGTTAGAGAGAGTGTGTGAAAGGAAGGGGGGAGAGAGAGGTAAATAGAGAAAGGTAGAAGATTGGGGGAGAGAGAGGGAGGGGGATATAGTGAGTGAGAGAGGTAGGGGGATATGAAGTGAGGGGGAGAGAGGGGTAGATGAAGGAGAGAGAGAGAGAAGGGAGAGGGAGAGAAGGATAAGGAGGGAGAGGGATATCAAGAGCCATAATTTTCATTTTTAATGGCATATTTAGCATGCATCTTGGTTTTCCTCCTAGGTTTTCCATCTTTATTATTTCCATTCAGAGATCGAGGGATGATAATACAAAGGGAGGGGGATACAGTGATCGAGAGATAGAGGTGGATATAGAGTTAGGGAGGGATAAGGGTTCATATGGTTTCATATGAGTTCAAAGAGGGTGATGAGGGCTCATAGGGGCTCATAGGAGCTCATAGGGGTTCATTAGATAACCAAATCCCTTCAAAGTAATAATTAAATTTTGAGGGAAACATATGACATGGGAGGGGGTAGAGTGAGAGGGGGGAGAGTTGGGGGAGAGAGAGGGAGAAGAGGGGGTGTAGAGAGTGTGTATGAGATGGAGAGAGAGGAAGATAGAATGGTAAGGTAGAGAGAGAGTGTGAGAGTGTGAGAGGGAGAGAAAGGGATACATAGAGTGGGGGTAGAGAGAAAGAGNAGAGGGAGAAGAGGGGGTGTAGAGAGAGTGTATGAGATGGAGAGAGAGGAAGATAGAATGGTAAGGTAGAGAGAGAGTGTGAGAGTGTGAGAGGGAGAGAAAGGGATACATAGAGTGGGGGTAGAGAGAAAGAGTGAAAGGAAGGTGGGGTGAGAGATGGAAGGGACATAGAGAGGGGTAAAGAGAGAAAGGGTGGGAGAGATTAAGATAGAGGGGGAGAGGGATAACATGAGTGATAAAGGGAGGGGGATAAAAATTTATGGGAGAGAGGTGTATATGCAAGAGAGAGAGAGAGAGAGTGGAGAGGGAGTGAAGGGGAGGGAGGGAGAGATTCAACAAGAGTAATCATTTTCATTTTTAACAACATTATTAGCACGAGCCTCAGATTTTCATCTTTACGCTCTCCACTGAGT
Source organism: Picea engelmannii (assembly GCA_009831015.1). NCBI lineage: Eukaryota > Viridiplantae > Streptophyta > Pinopsida > Pinales > Pinaceae > Picea > Picea engelmannii. Next base: position 77,131 of record ML823784.1, read on the forward strand.
AAGAGAGGGAAGGAGATACATAGGGAGGGGGATATTGGGGTTCATAATAGTTCATAGAGGGACAGAAGGGTTCATAGGAGTTCATAGGGGTTCATTAGAAAACCAAATACCTTGGAATTAATATTTAAATGTTGATATATTTTCACCCATAAAATAAATACTATATGTTTTTGAACTTGCAAAGTTATAAATAATCTTCATTTTCAATCGTGAAGACCCAACAAGTTTCCAATGAGATTTAGCCTCTTTCTCATATACAATCATTAACTCTTAGTATACCACATTTGTATATTTCACATGATAGAATATAGTTGTTATCCTAAGTGTGTTTCTAGATTCCTATATTTCCTCCTCCTACCTTATCTCCCGATGAGGTGTCGATGTGAGAACAATTGAGGTGGTTTCATTATTGTATTACATATTTGTATCATTAAGATGAATACAATGTTGAGAATTATTTCTTGAGGCCTTTTCCACCAATCTTCTTGTCCTAATACTCTTATGCTCAATTTCTTCAATTGGTATTAGAGCTCATGGTTCTAGTTCCGATCCATAAAAATGAAGATACAATGATGTGGTCAAAGCTCGAATGGAAGCATAGCTAGAGAAATAATTATCTATCAGAGATAAAAAATTATTTGGGATTGCACCACATTTAGATCTAGAAGCCCAATTTTTAGATCTGCTCATCCACATTTAGATCAACACACCCAGATTTCATAGATCAATTTTGCATTGTATTTCCAAGTCACTGTGAGCTTGAGTTGCATAATGATGTGATGGGACCATATATTTATGAGTATATCGAAGGCATCTTCATGGTTGGGTTCAATGATTTCCATGGCATCTATTGTTAGCCTGTGACATACATTGTTTAGATATGTTCACATACTTAACAAGATATCAAGACAATTCTATGAGGTATATACAATCTATAGTGACTTCAATTTGCCTTCGTTGTTAATCCCTAGAGCGCCCCTCATTGTCTCAGTTGTTATATTGTATCAATATTTTTAATAGGTCTCGGTCTTTGATCTACCTTGAAGAATCTCCGGTGATTATTGTCCTGTTGCATCCCCTATTTGTTACACACCCTAAATTCCCCCAGATAGAATCTTGCAACTTCTCTGCCATCTCCAAGAGTGAAATCACCACCTTGAATCATGAAGCTGGGAATGATCCTATGAAAATACTTCCCTTGTAATGGAGTGGCTTTCCAATTTTTCAAATTCCTTTCTTACCTATACAAAGCACCCAAATCAGGGTAGCACAATAGAGGATCCAAATCACTTGATTTAAACCAGTAATCGATGTTTTGCAGTGATTTTATTGCATGCCATATCTCCACTAAAAGATTGCATGCATCAATGTTATATCTAATTGAAGAATTTCATTGCGATAAAGATGATAAAAAGAATCTGCAAAGACCACATAAAATATGCTAGAAAATTTGATAAGATCTCCACGGTTTTCACAAAGATATGCTGCCAACTCAAGTCATACTATTCTTTTTCCATTGAGTTTTTTAATAAGTTGTTTTAAAAGAGGAATGGCATAAAAAAGAAAAAACAAACACTTTATAAAAAAGCGGGCATATAGAACATGATTTTAAAAGTGGAATTCCTTTTTATGTTGTAATTCCAAGTATTTTTCACTTTGAAGGGGGGATGAGTAAATATTTTTCACCATATTTATAAAGAACTAGAGTGAAAAATTTAAGAGACACATTTAATGTAATTGAATTAAATTTTTCTTCAGTGTTAAAAGCTAATTGTATTTTCCCCTGGATGGGGTGACAATGTGGGACACATGGCACTCGGAGGTGACACAAAGAGGCCAGCATGGTGATTTCCATGTCACTAAAGTGTGGCAAGCACCACCACCACCCCCATGCATTTAACTCCCCCATATGATTTCCCAGGCACCATTAAGCCTGGTGCGCATGACCTCCTCAAGTTGTCCACTCCATTTTTCTTCTCATTGAACGTGCTATTACTCTGCGCATGAGACATTGCCTTCTTATTCATCAATCATGAAGCCATGCCTCATTCCAACCTCCCTCCTTCGTTGTGCTCTCCTGCAACTGACTTTTTCTCCTGCTCCTCCTCAACCATCTCGAGTCTTTCCCTACATTCATCATCTCCCCCTAGGCCATCAAAATGCTGAGACAGAGAGGCAAGCCAAGGAGAGGCTCACCCTAGCAACTAATGTGGCCTTAACTGGTCCTTTCTCGGGTGCCTGCAACCTCCCTAGGATCCTCCCCTATTTCATCCCCCTCACGCTCCTTGCATTCCTCATAGTATAAACAAGAACCACTCGCCACTTCCTCCCCTTCCATTTCCCAGATTGAAGGGTTGGCACTCTGTGATAGCTCACTAGGTTTTCCCCTAGGACCCACCCTTGATAGAGCCTCTTCATCTTGGGCGCCTCCTGCATTACCACCAAATTCACCAGCCAGTACACTGGCTCCTCCTAAGACCTCCTCAACTCGTCCACCCTTGGAAGCACCACCTCCTCTACAGGAAACTCAGCCTCGACCACATTCCTTTTTAGACTCAGTCCCATACTCGCAATTGTAGAATAGCATGGCCATTCTCCACGGGCTGGTCTTCGAGCTTCAACAGGTCCTAGATGACCTCCAGTTTAGGCTGGAGCTACTATATGGGAAGACCTCTACGCTCCTTCAAATCCTCTCCACATTCCAAGGGTCCTTCCACTTCACACCAGACACATCGGGGGCAACAAAGAACATTCATACAAGAGACTTAAGTGAAAGGGAGTTTCCCAGAGGAGGTGGTGACTCTAGGGAGTCCATGCACATGGCCATGGATGAGGAATACATTCCCACCAAAGAAGAAACACCCAGGGTGTACGTTGTAGTAGGACAGGGCTTGCATGTGCCCAGAGAATTGGGAGGCACATGGCCTGACGACAGACTGGAAAGGGGTGACTCGGACACCGAAACACATGAGAAAATGGAATGGAGAGGGGATGCTGTCGAAGAGGATCCTTGGGACCTTGCAACGCATGCCACCTCTCTGTCTGGTTGGCCAGCTTACAAGCCAAGTGTATGACCAGTACATAGGTCTTCTTTTGGCCTCATGATGGCCAGTATTAGAGTTTTACTTATGAATTTTAGTTTACTTTTCTTTGCTCTGTTTTTAAATTTTTGTAAGACTAATAGTCATTTTGATCCCAACACCGACTGGATGAACTAGTTTCCCTATAGGGCAGTTCAGTTATTATAGTACGACACTATTACACACTTTGTAACTCTGGCTTTTTGAAGGCTCCTTATATATAAATTCTTACTTATAAAAAAAATCTAATTGTATTTGGGAGATGTCATAAGAAGGTATATCCATAAGGAAGAACATATTTATGTTCTTTTTGAATGTGTCCTTTAGAGGAACAAAAATTTTAGAGGGAACAAAAGTTTACTTGAAGGTTTGACAATGAGATGTGATGAAAAATATTGTAATTAAAAAGTGAATTGCTCTTATGTGTAAGAGCTCATTGTATTAAGAATAATAAAAGTTAATTTTTTGTGGTGTTGAAGTGTCCTATATCTTATCGAAATTGAATAAGGGGATCTTAGGTACACCTTGCATAGTGTGTTGTGGTGAAATTTTCATGGAGGCTTATATTGTTTACTGTCTAGTTTTGACATAAACACAATTGCATTTTTAGCATTTATGCAACACACAAGCTCATGCATAATGTTATTCAAGTACAATAAAGAAAAGTAATCAAGAAGAAACAAAGATATCAAATTGGCAATCACATCAACATTGGACACATCAAGCTCATAATCAAGGACTCAAAGCATCATCAAATTTGAAGATCAACTCAACTTTGAAATCAGCATTTATTGTAAAATTGCAAATAGTAAATTTTTTTTTAAGTAATCAAGATCAAATATAATTATTTTGTAAGTGTCCAATCAAATCAAGTTGAATTTGTTTGTAATTGGGTGCATTCTCAGTTGATCCCGACACCCTAGAGTCATTTTGAGTCGAAATCGACAAGGTTGAGTAGTTTAACTCAAATCATTGTAAAACATCACAAGTTTTGGGTGCATTTTCGGTGGTAACCGGCATCCTCAACTTTATGGAAGCAAGTTCAAGTGAGAAAGTACAAGTGATCCAAAAAAGAAAGTGAACGAGAGGTTCAAGAGAGCATGTTCAAATGGAGTGAAGTCATGAAATATTAGATTTTATGAATACTCTAATAAACACTACCGAAGACAACACAATAATATTGAACAAAGCAACTCTTCAATTAGTGCTAACTTGTTTGCATGTGATGAAAGATAAAGTTATACTTCTTCAATATCTATCCCAACTAATGAATGATGAAATCAGGAATCTCAAAAATCAACAACCAATGAAGTTTTCTGAACTAGTTTTTGTGTAGAACAACCCTCTCTATGATGATGATTTTGATCAACAATTGGTGAAGGAATAAATCAACAAGCTAACTTCAGAAGAAAATTCCAATGAAAATGAATCGCAAGCAGAATATGCCAAAGCACAAAGTGATACAACAAGTATAATTGAAAGTAAATATGAACCACGTCATCAAGTACAATATGATCTTCCAAGCCCATCATCATACCTTGGGAAGAATTACACTTCAATAGAAATCGACATGGCTTAGGATATGAAAATCAAAACAATTTTCATATTCCAAATTACTCCAAACCAATTTTGTTTGTGAGCGCTAGATTCCTTCAATAAAACTCAACTTCAAATGTTGATGATCGGGATGTTAAGTTCCAACATTGTAATCGAGTTGGTCACATGGAGAATCAATGTTTTGATCTCCATCCTTTCCAGCATTGTGGCAATCATAACCATTCTTCATACATATGTTCAACACTGAAGAAACCGACAAGATTGAAGATTCACTATGAATGGATTGATCCTTGGCAGTGATCATCAACAACCAAGCAATTATATAAGTCTTACCGAAGAATTCAATCTCAATTAAAGACCAATATTCTATCACATAACATTTTTGTACCTCACATAAGTGGTCCCCTTATGGCGTAGAGTTTCAGCATGGCCCTCATGGGATGAGATAACATTTGGTTTTTTTTCCACATGCCCACTTTGTGTTGTACTCAAATGGAACAAGTATGGTACTCTCTTCAGCCTAGAAGGGGGGAGTACGATGATGAAACTCTCATACACCTTAAGGGGGGGAGTTCAAAATTCTAGTGACAATGGTTCATGAAACCACTTGTGGTCTCTCCTTTCAACGGATAAAAGAGGGAATTGATGATGGAATTGAAGATGGTTGTCATAAATAAAGTTTCGACAAGAACAAACATCAAGTATGCCAGATGAGCATCAAATTTGACAAATGGGAAACTGTTGTATGTAGATGACATACTTTAGCAGAATTATGGTTCAATAAATTGCAATTGAATCATACACAATATACACTGGGATGTTGTTGGACACATAAAAGTGTCAAGATTGGTTAGTGTTTATCCAAAAACCATCAGATACATGGTATCAATTGGTTAGTGGTCATCCCAAACCACATATTCAGAGAGCACTTTGAGTGATACACTGATAGTAGAGTGGTGATACTACATGTTCACCAATTAGTAGAAGACATTAGATTCTTCTAGCTCAAATACTCGAAAAAATGATCGAATTGTAAAAGAAATCAAGGAGTGTTCAGATATTGCAGTTGTTCACTTCTATATCTCATCTCTCTTCCAGTTCATTTCAAATGAACAAATTCAACATACAGATTGGCGATTTTTTAGGAAGTTCTTCATTGTGGCTCAGCTCAGGAGTTTCAGCATGAAGACATGGAGATATATCAAATTATGCACCTTCTTTGTTGGTATTGTTGTTTGGACTTATGATTGAGTGGGGGAATGTTAGCCTCTTTATCATATACAATCAATAAGTCTTAGTATACCACCTTTGTATATTTCACATGCTAGGATATAGTTGTTATCCTAAGTGTGTTTCTAGATTCCTATATTTCCTCCTCCTACCTTATCTCCTGATGAGGTGTCGATATGAGAACAATTGAGGTGGTTTCATTAATGTATTATATATTTGTATCATTAAGATGAATACAATGTTGAGAATTATGTCTTGAGGCCTTTTTTGCCAATCTTCTTGTCATAATACTCTTATGCTCAATTTATTCAGAAGTAAAGGAAATGATACTAAAAATAAGGAAAATAATTATTTTGATATTCTCACTGAATAGTCTTATGTGTCAGCATCATCCAACTCTTTACAAAATTGAAAACAAAGGTCATGTACCCAAGGTATCACCAATTTTTCCTCCTCTATCCATGAAATTTTCTCCTCCATTTTCAAAATTTTCACTAAGTATTATTACCATACCCTCGCATTATATGCCTTACACCCTTACTCCATATTCTCTTTTGCTTAATCATTTTCCTCTCTTTCCATATTTAACTATTTCCACATTTAACCATTTCCATTTTCATATTCAGATTTTCATTTTACATTCTCCATATCCATTTTCCATTTTCCTATTTCATTTTCCTTTTCAATTTTCCTTTCTTTTTTCAATTATAATTTTCCATATTTCCATTTTCCTTTTTCCATATTTCATTTCCATTTTCATATTTTCATGTAACTCTATGAATTCCTTCCCAAAACTTAGTCATTTTTCATGACTTACCAGGTTTTACTCCTTTTTACACTAAATTTTCTAGTGTGGATGCAGGATCCCATACCCTCATTTCTACCTTCCACTCCTAGCCCTGAAACCTACACTCACAATCCTGCAATACTCATTTTGTAGCTCATACCCTCATTTCCACTTTACACTCCTAATCCTGCAACCTGCAATCTTGAAATACTCATTTTTCACCTCCATTTCCACATCATTCAAAGTGTGCCCTCATCAATTTTTACACTTAGTTGATTTCTTAATCTTTGAATGTAGATGTGGAAGACCCTCCTTCACCCATCCCTTGACCTCTCTTCCTGCAACCCACAACTCGCATGACTTATCACCCACATGACTGACTCACTTAGTCTATTTATTGAATGCAAGAATGCGAGGTTCCATACTTATAATTTCTAATATATCCATACCATCGAATCCTGCATCCCTATGTCATAATTGGTCATTTTTACCAAGTTTTATCTTGTCACCTACATCCTTTACCTCCACATTCTCATAACTCTACCAACCTTTCTTTTAATTTTTTAATATTCTTTCATTTAAATACTATTTCCTATCCTAAGTTTACTTCTTTATTTTGAGACACACCTCCCAATGACACATGGAAGTGAAGTGGACCTACCCACAGGAGACATATGAATGGACAAAGATGACTAGACAATGACTTGGCATGATGACTAGGTGATGATGTGGTGGTTAAAAGATACTTTGTGTACAAGCTACGTGGTATTTTGTGATTTTCTCTACTTCATTCACAAATAAGATGGGGACTAAATTTATTTATAAATATGTCATGAGAACCCCTCCCAATGCATGTGGGATAAAGAAAGTCAAATTTGCAAATCAAGGGCCCAAATTTCACAAGGACATATCAATAGTGGTTGATCCTTCATCTTCTAGAGCTCATAATGTTTGATCCCAATGCCCGATATGAGAAAACGAGAGCTCTCTAGAAAGGTAAATGGATGAATTAAACATTTGAAGTGATTTAAATGGATAATATATTAGTTCTTGGGACCTAAAAATTAAATTACAATCGGGAATAGTTTTGGTCTTGGAAACAAGTTATTTTTGAAAAATAATTTTTTTAAAGAAATTTATAAACTTCTAAGGTGGGTCCTAGATGATGGCATGAATATCAAAGCTCATATTTAGCAGAGGGATTAATTCATTTCACCATGGAATATTTTAAGGATGGAAAATTATTTTAAAATGTAGAAACCTTGGTGAATCTTACTAATCCTTCATATGCCAACTATAAAATGTTTGGTGATATTTTCGTAAAAATATTCAAATTTCCAAGGATTTTATATAGTTTGTATAAAATTTTGGTGATTTTTAAGGTAAAATAATGCTATCCTATAGAATTTGGGCGAATCATTTTTAGAATGGAAAATCATTTTTTGGGAAAAACCATGGAAAATTATCCCATGAACAAAACTTAGCCCCTAAAATTATCCCTTCATTTCACCAAAAGTGACATACAAAACCCTAACTAAAAAATGGCTTCAAGAATATAAAGAAGAAATTACAAAAGAGAAAAGGAGGAATATTCAAAGGGTTGGAATTAGGCTATTAGAGACT
>ML823785.1:3282-20074 GCA_009831015.1 Picea engelmannii
TTATTTGATATATATGTATTGACAGATGTTATTAACGAGTTTTCCCTGAGTGTGCAGGACACTTGAAAGATTGTGGATGTCGATGGTACCAATGGACCTCCTTGGACTCTGGATTGAGTCAGGGAGTGGATTGTGTTTTGTTTGAGTATTTCATTTTACACATATGTTTCATATGATTGATTTAGTATGATTATGTATATGAATCGGTGACAGTGTTTTGTCAATGGATGCAAGCTGGCGATGCTTGCTAATCTGACTCACATAAGGAGTAAAGGAGCCATGCACATAAACCATATATTGAGGGAGAGGTGTGGCAGTGTCCCTGTCACAGCCTATTAGAACTCCCTTCGTGGCTCGAATTGTAGGTTAATGATTACCTAGTTTGAGAGGTCCACGATGTCGTGAAGGCAGACTGAGACAGTTGCTCATGAAGATTTCTAAGGGGCGTGCAATAAGGTGGAGTCCTTATTCCTTAGAAGCCCTTAGTCTCTCACAAGGTCAACCGAGTGGAGTGTTGACTCCAAGGGTACAAACTACCAAAACTAGTCAAAAGATGAGTGGCACCCTTGGAGCATGGGACTGCGACTTGAAGGACATGTCGCATAATTTAAAAACTTGAGTCATTGAAACTAGGTGGCCTAAAAAAAAATGAATTAATTTGACATTATCAGATTTAAAATAATTAGTTAATGAGTAATTTTATTAATTATAAATCCCCATAAAAGTCTAAGCATATTCTAAGACAAAGCCTAAGTCTAATTTTAGTTAGGGGACTAAAATAAAATAAAAGATTAGAGATAAATCAATTTAAAAACTAAGAAAAGTGAAATAAATAAAAAGATTTGATATAATGCACATGTGTGCAAGAAAATTTTAAAAGAGAATTTTAAAATAATAAATATAAACAAAGTATGAGAGAATAGGTGTACACATAGAATGGTACCTAGAGTCTAGCGACCACTAGTCTAATTAGGAGAAGACTCATATTTTAACTCTAACTAATATTTAGTAAAGAGACAGTTATTAAATGAGAATCTGGGGAATAAAGAGACAATTAAGAGAGATTTAAGGAGCATATTTGGGAAATGTGAGGAAATTTGACTTTTAATTAAAATAAAATATGTAATTACTTGTGCAACTTGGGGAGAGGGTGAATAATCTTAATTTATTTAATTAAAAAGACAATTAATTGTGTTCATGGGAGGTGTGAGTAAGGAAAATTCTATAAAACAAATGGTCTGGATGGGAAAGGGGATTAGACTGGTTATTGGTAAAGTTATGTTACCAAAATCATTTTGATTGGTTTTACTTGTAAAAGTTGGGATACCAAGATTGAGATATAGTGGTCGTTGGTAAAGTTATGTTGCCAAAATCATTTTGATTGGTTTTACTTGTGAGAGTTGGGATACCAAGATTGAGATATAGTGGTGGCTCTACCTTGCGAGGCAAGTTTGGAGCTAGAGTACTTTTGGTTTTGTGTGTGTGGCCTCTTTGCGGCTCGGGGGGCTAAGAGGGAAGAAGAGTACCCCTAACGTTGACTGGGAGGTATCGATGAAGTCTCAACGATTAGCAAGCAGGAGGTCGAAAGAAACGTCAGTTTTAAAAAATTGTTATCATTGTATAGTATAGTCTCACATCGAATTGGCAAATTTTTTCCTCGATAGTTTCTCTATAATATAGAAAATAAATTCCGACTTTGTTGTCATTTAAATTTCTCAAAAGAACAGTGGTTGCCAAGATAAATATTCATGTATAGAATTCTAATTTCATAGTCGTTGCCCATGATTGCATGTCAGAGTTGTAACTTAAATTAACCGTGTATATATTTGCAATTGAGGCGGTGAATTGGATCATGTATTGTTTGTCGAAAAAAGTAGTGTGTTTTATATGTTTGGGCGTGGACAAATTGAAGAACGAAAAATCTTGCATCCTTTGTTTTCGAATTCAAAATTTCTGCAATAAAACTATGTTTACTGCGTTGCTGAAATTTTTAGTGTAAAGACATTACATTTGATGAAACGATTGGAAATTTCGGAAAAGATTGCCAATGGGATTCATAAAGTATAAAAGCCACCTTGGATATATATAAAAGCCACCTTTCAAAACCCAAAAATAATATTATATAGATTGATTGACCATCATAGAGTCAAGACAAAATAACTTACCATTGGAACCCAGAAGGAGCGTGGTTAATTAGAGTAGTAAGATCTTTTAAATTTTACCAAATTTATTGAATTATTTGTATACATATTTTTAAGTAAAATATGTATGTGAAAAAAAATATTTCCTTTAGATAAAGGATTATTAATTATAGGTATATTATAGTCTAATCAATGTTTTCTTATTGATGGGTAAGTGTCAGAAATTAATATTATAATTTAAAATTTGAATGGAATCCCTTAAACTCTATATCTTAGTGCATTATATGTGAAGTAAGGTAGCATTGAGTTGGTATGTGTGGTTCAAGAAGATTGCTCTCTTATGATTTCTTAAATTTGTAAATGAATAGGTGAGGTATCCTTGAATCTTCATATGTATTGGTTAATAACGATGAGCCTTTTCATAATTCTCTAAAACAAACGATATACATGTAGCTTAAATTAAATGTTTATTATTGACATTTAGGATTGACTTCTTATAGTTAAAAAGGTACTTAAAAGGGTATTGAAATTCTTATGTTGTGTTTAAAGTAGACATTTAATTTTCTTGGGGATTTTATGATCGGAAGTGTATCTAGTATTTTAAATTTTTAGGTATTTTTAAGTAAGATTTAGCATGTTATTAAAGTACATGGTTGAGTTACATAGAGGTTATATTGAATGTGGATGTTGAATCTTGATTGATGCTTGACCTTGATTGAGTCTGATTTGACAAGATACTAATGCACATTAGAATTAGATCCCTATTCTTTTCTATGATTGTACTTATGCTTTTGTGGTTCGCACTTTATGTATTATCCTCTGGCTTTATTGCACTTAATATTGCGTAGAAGATTGATTAATTTTAGTAGAGTATTCCATTACACATGAGGAATTGAAGGATTTATATGATAGTTAAATCTAGACTTGATTTGTGTTTTATGATGGGATTAATGGAATCTAGATACCTCCTTGTTCCTCATAACAGTCACCAGTCCTGAGACCTTAAATGGACAAAATCAATCGGATGAATCTTGGACTTGAGCGTTGCTTATGTGTCCTGGAGGTTTTAACCGTGCAAGATAGGTTGGGCGGGTAATTCCTCGTGTTACCTTTATGAGATATGTTTGATTGATTGATAATGATGTTTCTTTCAGCTGATCTTGATGAATTTGCTTGTGTAGTGATTAATATATGTTGTGACGCATGACACTTATCAAATGTTTGTTTAAAATATATATATATATATGCTTACCTCTTTGAACTTACTTGTTGTCGTAATGGAGGGTTCGTTACATCTTGCCACAGTCAAACTGTAGACAGAGTCAGAGTTTGATGGTGTAATGTGTAGCTCTCGAAATGACCTTTCCAATGGGCTATCACGTGCCTAAAACGTAGGTCATATGCAAAAGTTACGACCCCGAGAAGTTGAGGTACCAACTTACCCATCGGGGCCCACATGACTTTTGGCGTTTCACCTCCTAGGGTTCGGTTTTTGGATATCTAGGGTTTTGGCATTCATGAGTAATGTTAAAAAGGCCTCTGGAGCCTCATTGTAATCATTCTTCTCAGACGGCTACATGTAGCAACCACATCTCTTCTTAGAGATAGCTACCACCATTCGAGCAAGTTGTTTCAGTTCTGTCGTTTTACAGTTTCAGCCTATTTCATTTATTCAATAGAAGATATTGTTCACATGATATCTATGTTATTCTCTGTTTCTCTGTGTTTATTGTATTAAGTTTGTTAATCAATTGATTCCCCTCCTAAATATGGATCACTCTCTCTCTGATATTTCGCATGCTCACTCACTCTCTCCCCTTCTCTCCCTCTTCCTCTCTCTTTCTCCTCCTCTCCCCCACAACAAGCATATAGTTAAGTTCAAATTACAAATATAAAAAATAACAATGGGCATACTTTGTGATTTCAAATATAACTTTTTGATGGGTTGTTATATATATATATATATATAACCATTGAGCCACATTTTCTTTGGAGGAATTTCAAAGTGTCAAATATGACAATATAAAACTTTAGACACAATCACAAAATAAAATTTATCAATGATTACAAATCATAATGTTTTCCAAAGTACTACAACCTTGGTCAGTATCATAATTTTTATCTAATTAAACCACCATATGACGATATTCATAATTTGATTGATACAACCGTTGGTTTGAGCGAATTGTGTGATAATTCACACATGAAGAGTATCAACTTGTACTTTGGAAATTCAATGAAGGATTAAAACTTATATAGATTTGTTTGTGGCAAATCCTCTATTTAATGGTCATTTACTTGATCATTTGTATATGAAAGATAATCAGATGTTGACTATGAATCTTGACGATTACACCTATCTAATGGCGACATAAGGATCAAATTACCGGAGAAACGAGAATAGTTTGAAGGTTGGGAATACTTTTGCAACTCCTGCTAGTCTTATAAATTTTGTAGTTGTTGTTCCTACAACATCGATTAATTCAAAAAGGTCCATAGATACATTTCTTGAAGTTCCTACTGTTTCAGTTAACAGTGCTTATGAAGAAAGGGAGAAAAAGTTTAAAGTTCATGCAAGGAATGAACAATCCACATTGGACTTTCAGTGCATGGTTGAGAACAAACTGAACATAGTTATGAATAATTTAATCGAGATTAAACATGACCTTCATGTTCTAAAATATCCCAGATGCCAAGTTGAGGAGAATAATGGAGTTGGCAATGTTAGTTCATCTGCCTCTGGGCATAATGTCTACTTTAGCGAAGATGAGGAAATGGGTGATGTCTAAATAGACTTATATCATTGTAGGTTAGTTGTATTTGTTACACGAAATTGCAAGTAGTCAGCGCTCCCCGGTGTATCGTGACAAGGGACTAATCGTCCCTCGTGGATCCTTGAAATCTAGCGGTGGTGAGTTTACCAATCACCTGCGGGTTTTGGTATAACAGCAGGCGTACTTCCAACAATTCGTATCAGATCTAGAGGTCACGAGTTCGATACACACTCGACTCGCGCTGAGGGGGAGATTGTTGCACGAAATTGCAAGTAGTCAGCGCTCCCTGGTGTATCGTGACAAGGGACTAATCGCCTCTCGTGGATCCTTGAAATCTGGCGGTGGTGAGTTTTTCAATCACCTGCGGGTTTTGGTGTAACAACAGTCGTATTTCCAATAGTATTAAGTTTAAGTACTACGTGTGAGGATGTGATTAAGAGATAGTTTGTAATTTTGATCACTCTAGGATTTTAGCCTAATCATTTGTATATCTCATTTTTAATATAAATGACTTATGATGTCCATTTAATGAATCATCTCTTATTTGACCAATGTGTGTTATGTTTATCTAAAGGATATTTACAAGAAATATTCATCTGAAAGATATGTTAGAAAGATATTTTGTTTATAATTTCTTTGTTTCGATGTATTTAAGCCAATGCGAAATTTCATATTTCCACTCATACAGATTTTATACTATTCTCAATTTTTGTAAGGAATTTAAAATTGTGTTGAGAAAGAAGAATTTGTAATAAGAATAAGCACGTGTTCTTTAAAGAAAAAGAGAAAACAATTGTTAGCATGTATGCACATCAAGTAGGTTTTGGTCTGAAAATGATAATATAAGGTTATAAACAGGTGTGAAATCACAAATGACACCTTATGCAAGTTGAACCACTCAATTTGGATCAAAATTGGCACTAGGGCATGCATTTAACTCTGAGGCAGTTTTGCATTCAAATTTACATGAAATCCCAAATCCAGTTGCATGAAAGCAACCTCTCATGTTCTTCAATTGCACTTTAAATGACATATGTAAGTTTACAATATATCTAACTCCATGTTGCAACATTTAAAACAATTTTTGAGCTACAAGGAAGCTTGGGCGTGTATTTTAATGTTGTCACTTAGTAAAAGTTTGACCTTCCAAATTACAGAGTCTTTTTGCACATCAAAGTATTTTATGACTGAAAATGAAAAACTAACCTTGGTTTCTCTCATTACCCACCATCCTCTAATTCATCAAAATGTCATGAATCTTTGTGCACATAAATCATCATTTTTGGAGTGTAAATGCACTACTAATTATACAAACAAGTTATAAATATTGGAATGATGAGTTGTTGAGGAATCAAGATGTTCTTGGATAATTCTTGCAGTTGTCAATACTACTTCATTTCTCTGATCCAATGTTTATTTTAAGCGAAATTTCACCAATTTGGTTAAATTTAATTTTTTTGAAGAAATTTAGGCTACAAATTTTCATATTTTCATTGAAAATTAAAAAAAACTTGTACCATAATTTATTATTATATTTGTGCATACACTTATATTTTTCACTTAAATATAAACATTTTCCATGAACATATAATAGGTTTCTTAACATTTTTTCCAAATCAATAATTATGCATCCCAATTCTTTGGGGAATATTCAATACATATGGATGAATAGTTAATAGCAACTACTCTTGGAAAAACCATGAATTTTCAATTGAACTCGTGTAAATTTATGTAAATATTCTTAACACTTCACTCGTATTATTTTTTTTACTTCTTTAAACATGCAGGTGGTATACCATGTTGTATATTAGCGTGTTGAATTTTTTCCATGTATTTCAAAAGATATTTTCCATTGTCATTTATTTTTCTTATAAGTTGTTAATTATTGTCAATGATGCACATGTGACATTAATGGAATGGTGTTGTTGCCAAATTTTGTAGGTAGTAACAAGAAATCAATTGGTTAGCGCCTAAGATAAATGCTATATATTTTTTTATAAGTATGTTTTGATCACCAAATAGTTTGATAAGCTATGACTTGTGTTTTGAAAGAAGAAGCATTGCTTTGATCCCTAAGTCTGATAACCCTACTTGTTTTCAGGAGTATAGGCCTATTTCCCTATACAACCACATATATAAAATTATTGCAAATATTATTTCTATAAGAGTTAAAGGACTCATATCCAAGTCTATTTCTAGTGAGTAGTTTTCTATAATATTATCATAATATCATATCATAATATGTTTTCTATAATATTATTTCCCACGCCACCCCACCATCACCCTCACCCTCATATATATTATGAAATATTAGATAAAACATAATATGTTTTCTCTAATATGTCCCCACACCTATTATGTTTTCTCTAATATTACCCCCACCCCCGCCATCATATATATTATGAGGGTGGGGGTGAGGGGAAATATTAGAGAAAACATATACTATGAGGGTGGGGGTCGAGGGAAATATTAAAGAAAACATATATGTTTTTTTCTAATATTTCCCCCCACACCATATATGTTTTCTCTAATATTTCCCCCGATCCCCACCCCCACCCTCACCCTCATAATATATGTTATTAGAGAAAACATGGGGGGGGGTATTAGAGAAAACATATTTCCCCCACCCTCATAATATATTATTATGAGGGTGAGGGTGAGGGTGAGGGTGAGGGCGAGGGGTAATATTAGAGAAAACATATTTCACCCTCCCCCTGCCACCCCCACCCTCATAATATATATGAGGGTGGGGGTGTGGAGTAATATTAGAGAAAACATAATAAGGGTGGGGCTGGAGGGTAATATTAGAGAAAACATATTATGAGGCTGGGGGTGGGGATATGCAAACACACTAAAAGTGAAAATAAATTATTTACCATAAACTTTGTTTGGTCAATAGATAATTATTAAAAAAAAAATATTCCAAAATGATGGGGTTTGTCTTTTTTTTGTTTAGCAGAACGTGGGATTGCAGGAGCAATATTCATTCCCAATAAAAGAAATATTGTGGGATTCGTACACCTCAATGAATTTGTACTCCATAGAAACCAAACTTTTACACCTCGAAAAAGATCAACTGTAGCGGTTAAATGATTGAAATCGAGAAGTTTTACACCTCAAAAAAGATCAACCGTAGTGGTTAAATGATTGAAATCGGGAAGTTTTGATCACATGAACATGCATTAGTCTATGAATTTTAAATGTTATGCCAAATCACATCACTGGGAATGATTCCAGGGATAGATTGATGTGATTTGATTATTTTTTATTATATTGTTTTAAATTTGCTAATTTAAAAAAAAAATATTAAAAGTATTTTAATTTTTTTAATTTTTTAAATGTATACATTGGTACAATTAATTAAATCGCAATCAAATCAATTTATAAAAGATTGCAATAAATCGAATTAATTAAATCACGAACAATTCAATTTATAAAAGATTAAAATAAATCCAAAAAATAGAATAATTGCATAATTCCATATTCAAATGGTTTTCATTTTTTATTAAAATAAAATTGTATTTAAAATTGATAAAAAAAAATTAATAGAAATAATAATTATATGGTAATTTGTAATTTAGTTTTTTTAAACAAAATTGAACTATATTAATACAACCTAAGTGGGTCTAATGGTTAAGAACTTGTGTTTCCTCCAAGGAGGTCATAACTTCAAATCCAAAGGGGGGTAAGGTATGTATACCTCTGTAGACTTTATCAGTCAATTCGTTGGGCGGAGGGGGTCCCTTGTACCACAAACAAGGGGGTCTCATACAGCAATTTTGTGTCTAGCTTGGCCATGACCTTAAAAGTAGATTATTATTATTATTATTATATTAAAAAGAGTTGTGTAGAAGCAAACAACACGCATACGAAGTCTTCAAAAATGATTCAGAGTCTGTACATTATTCTATAACTAAGACAACAAAATTTGGAGCTCTCTCCATATTTGTTTCCCGATCATATATGTTAATTACATATTTAACAAACTGACCTAATAACCAATATATATATATATATATATATATATATATATATATATATATATTCATTGTTAAGAAGAGGCGTAGTCTTAAACTTTTGTAGCAGTGGTCTGTTGGGGAGGTCCCTTGTCAATGTCCATAGGGGTTGTGACACATTCTTCATTTCCATTTACCGTGATTCCTTTACATGGAGAATCTATGCCATGATTGATTGAAACAGAAATTGAATGTTGTTGGTGTTGTATTTCTAGCTCCATTTCATCCATTTGTTGTGTCAAGGAGACTAGGAGGAAGTTCAAAATCCCTCAATTTTGCTAAAAGTTGTTGGAGTGAAGAGAAATTGGCTTGAGAAATCTCCTCATGTCATTGGAGAATTTTCTTAAAGTCGTTCCAAGAAGGGTCCATCTCTGTCCACTGTAACAAGAAGCCAAAAATTCCCCGTCCCCCAGGTTTTCCAATTCCAATTCCAAAGATAACAGATAGAGGAAAAAATTCAAAAGAAATAGAAACCACTCAAAAAAAGAGACAGACATTACCATAACCAGAGGATGAGGCTTAATAAACTAGGATAAATCTAAAGAGAGCGATGACCAGGGTCGACATTGAACAATTGCCTCCAACTGAAGACAGGAACAGGGCCTTGAGCCCCTATGACCAAAAATTTTTGAACCCCACGAAAAACCACCTAACGAGATCTGAAGTTGAGACAAAGTCAATGCCCAACCAAGGAAAGAAACCCTTCCATGCACTAGAGAAGAACGAGCCATACCCATAGCAAACATTATGCATAAAAAATCGAATAAACATAAATCATATTGAATGCCCACCCTAATGACATAAATCCTCAAGTGTGCGAGGAGATATGCACAAAAATAGATGGGACATGCCATCAACACTTGTCTACACAAAAAAGAGGGGGGTTCGACTATGGTATGGGAAAACCCCCCCTTACCCCATTTAAATTTATAATTCCTCGATCCAAACGTGTGCCTAACTTTGCCCATTGATCAACATGGGCGTCAAGTTCCCTCTTAACATGATAGATTTTGAATTCAACAAAATCTTCGATAAGGGACAGAGTGTGGGAAATAATTCCATTGAAAAGGATTTCTTTCAAACTGGTTTTTCTTATTTATCACTCAAACTACCTTCATGGAGTCCTCAAAAACCACAATTTTGGAGACATTTCTCTCTTTAGCTATACACACTCCCTCATATAAGGCATAAGCTTCAACAATGTTATTTGAAACCATCCCTAGTCCCCAAGTGTAGTAGGTTATGTTATTTTCACCAAGATCAAGAAGACTCCCCCGCACCTGCCACCCCAAATAATTTGAAATTTATTAATGAAAATACATTTTAGTTTTTTTATCAAAAACTTTAAATTTTTCAAAAAAATAATTAAACCATGTCAAATATTTTTGTGATATTTGATCAAATTTAAGCATAGATTACAAAAAATAAATGTTTTGAATACTCCTTATAAAGATAAAAAAAAATAATAACAAGGCTCAAAATGTAGGTTCATGATGCAGGTTGAGTCCCTTGGTTTTCACGTGCACGGGAAGGCTTTGGCTCCCTGTTGGGAGGAGAGGGGGGAGAGGTATGAGTAGGGTTGGTGTTTCATGCAGCAGGGATTACATATCCTAGGTTAGGCATGGCTCCAGAGGAAGGGGCGTCAGGGGTGGCCAAAAATTCCTTCAAAGAAGATGTCAAAGGGTCCTCCGAAAAATGGGGCAAGGATGTCGAGATGGGTGGGGTCTGCAATGGGAAGACAGAGGCCCAAACCAAGGATGGGAAAGAGACAAATCATATCAATTAGAAAAAGTGGTTGCAAAACCATTGTTTGGCCAAGACAAGTGAAAATCCCAAGTACAAGGTCACATCGGTAGGAATTGGGAATTATATTCAATGGATGAGGGATCATGATTTAGTTGAGAAATTTATGGGGATATGTCCATCATAGAAAGCCTCAAAACTGTGGATAAATTCCAGATGGAAGGTTAAGGGGGAAATAGATCTTCAACTGGGGTCAAAATGGTTTTTCACAATGGTATTCACGAAACCCGAGGAGCAAGACAAGTGTTCGAGGAAGGCCCCTATTTCTTCAACTCAGTGGGACTACAGATGAGATTCTGGACAAAGAGGTTCGCTCCTGAGAAAGAAGACTTTACAACAACCCATGTTTGGATGAGGATGTACTCCTTGCCCAAGGAGTTCTGGGATCCTGAGATCCTAGAGGGTAAAGAAAATACTATAGGATTCTTTTTCAAAATCTCAGAAGTTACAAAGGCGGAAAGGTATATATATTACGCTAGAATATGTGTTTATATGAATGTTGTGGGTGCCCTCCCAGAGTCGATAGTATTGTCTTACCATGATGAAGAATGGACCCAATCCTTAAACTCTGAGCATATACCCTTTTCGTTATAGGAAGAGCCATGTCCATGGCCATATTTTCATATATTTCCCCCTAAATGTGCCTAACCCAAGAAACAAGGAAAAATAAGAGACAGATAAGGAAGGCTTTACCAATATCCAAAGTAAAAGGAACGTTGGAAGACGTCCACCTAAACAACTAACTGGAGCCCTAGCCAAGAACATGACTAATAGATTTCAGGTCCTAGAGGGGAAACCTAGTGAAACCCCCAGAGAAGAGGAGCCAAAGAAGAAAAAGAATGGGACTAAGAAAGGCACGAAACCAAGGTATGAATTACCCAAGAGACATAGAACAGACGCTAACTCAGGGAAGGATGAGAAATCAGGGGATGAAGTGGTGATGAGGGAAAATCACTTCTTAGGATCAGACACAGAGGAGGAATTTTAACTGGACATTCCCCAGGATATGGACCTCAAGGAAATTGTTGTGGATTTTCCAGCTCTTCGGGAGGCCCATGGATATTATAATATCGATAATCTCACAATATCTCAATTAAGGAAGTTGCATAGAGATATAGTGAAAGGAGAAGTGGTAGGCAAAAATCAAGGGTCGGCATCAACAGCCTCAGGAAACCTGGGAATCAAGACCAACCCCCTTAAGGCATAGAAGAAGATCTTTGGCGAAGAAAAAATGAACGGGTGGAAACCCCATAGACAAAAAATAGAATAAATTGGGGCCCTAATGGTTGATTTAGGACAGTTGGTCTGTCTCCAAGATAATTATTTTCCCTCCCAACTAAAATGTTGAATATGAAGATTACATCATGGAATATAAGAGGTATGAATTCCCTGTCAAAACAAATAATGTTAAAAAAAAAGAATCTCTCAGGAGAAGGAAGATATAGTAATGCTTCAAGAAACTAAATGTGATGCAGAAAACATGACAAGAACTACTCAGAAAATTTGGTTAGGATGTGAGGCAAAGTGGATCGTCGTTGAAGAAGCATCAGGAGGGGTTTCCACCCTCTGTGATTCATAACAAATGGACATGGAGGACCACATGGCTAGACACAAGATGCTCACCTTAAAATTAAAGATCAAGAGTACAAGGGAAGAGAGTTATGTTACGAATGTGTATGGCCTGCAACCCCCAACAGTGTCAAGAGGAGCTTCCTAGACAAAATAATTTTTTTAGGCTCCACCCTGGAATACCAAATATGGATAATGGGGGGAGACTTCAACATTATCAAGATCCCATTAGAAAAGAAGGGAGGTAACCAAAGGCTCGACCCCGAGAGTGTCGCATTTGGAGAACTCATAGAAAGTCTTAGATTAGTAGATGTCTCCATAAGGAGTGGCCTATTCACATGGAACAATAAAAGGGGAAATGATCATAGGATTTGGGTTATCCTATATAGGTTCTTGATATCTGAAACCTACCTCTATTCTAAGAAGGCCCTATCAGCGGACATCCTTTTGTACTATGGCTCGAATCATTGGCCCATAGTTTTGGAGTGGCAACAAGTCTGGAAGCAAGGGTTGATTCCATTTCACTTTGAGAAATTATGGTTAGATCATCCATATTTCCTCTGAAACCTGAAAATCTAGTGGAAAGGCCTAAAATATATTCATGGAACAAATATGTTCCAATTCAAACAAAGGCTCAAGTATATTCGAATGATCCATCTGAAAATGAAACAAATAAGTATTCAGAAATATTTTCGAAGAAAATAGAAAAATAGAACAAGAAATGGAAGAGATCCAAAATAAAGGGATACAGGAGATTCAATTAGAGGACCTCGGTACTAGGGAGGAGGAATTTAAGACAAATTTGGTTAAAAGAGAGCTACAGGAGGAGTCATTGTGGAAGAAGAAATATCAGATCCATTGGCTCAGAGAAGGGGACAAGAATACCAATTTCGCCCATAATTCCTTACTCCAAAGAAGGAGTCGAAATATAATAGTCTCCATCAGAGTGTAGGATGGAAACATCAAAGAGAAACAGGAGGAGATCAAGGAAGAACTCATGAGCTATGATAGGCATCTCCTCTCTAAACCTTATGTAAATAGGAAGGAAGATATCTCCAAAATAGTCGAGGTCATCCCTAGGATGGTTTCTCATGAACATAATCCTAATGAGGCCGATATCCTTAGAGGAAGTAGAAGGGATTGTAAAAAACATGGCCCAAGGAAAATCCCCTGGCCCGAATGGCTTCACTATTTTGTTTTTCTAGGCAGGGTCGCCAATATTTTGAACAGACCACTGGGAAGCGGTAGAGGAATCTTGCAACTCTAGGTCCATCCTTCAGGCATTCAATTCTACCTTCATCATGTTGATCTGCAAGATCAAAGCATAAAACTCTGCAGATAGTTTTAGACACATATCCCTTTGTAATGTCATTTATAAGATTGTTTCTAAATTGGTAGCATCTAGGATTAATCCTCTCCTCTTGAATGTCATTTCATAGGAGCAGGGGGGGTTATGGAAGGTAAGTATATCATAGATGGGATTTTTGTTTACCATGAGGCAATCCATTTCGTAAAAGTGTCAAAAAAAATTGGCATGATGATGAAATTGGATATGTCTAAAGCCTACGATAGAATGAATTGGAACTTCCTAAGGAAGATTATTCTTGCCTTTGGATTTGGATGTGAGTGGGTAGATTGGATATTGAAACTTGATTCATTTGTATTCCTCTCTATCCTAGTGAATGAATTATTGGACATAGTGTCATTGATGTCAATAGTCGACATCATTGATGTATTGTCATTGATGTCAATATTCGACATCATTGATGTGATGATAAGTTGAGATAAAAGCTCAGGAGGGTTAGCGAATGAAGATCAAAGATCAGAAGAGATGGCACAATTAATTTCAGAAGAATCGTTGGAGGACTAGTCAACAGTATATAATGATTGATGTCAAACAGTTAGACGATATGCAGAGATTAAAGCTCAGGAGAGTTAACGAATGAATATCAAAGCTCATAAGAGATGGTGTGTTGAAACTCAGTAGGTATGGCACGATGAAACTCAGATAAAATCAAGACCGTTGATGCACAATCGCCAGATCAACTACAGGGATGAATTGTGGAGAGTGAAAGAAGAATTAAACTACTCACTAGTTACAATCCCGCAATCAGTCTAGATCATCAGATCTCATAAACTCAAACATCTACAACTGTGGTTGATCCAACAAACAATCAAATTAAGTCAGATTAAGTCGTGATCGTCGGATGTGCAATCGCCAAATCTACGGCAGGAATAGATTGAGGAGAGTGAAAGGAGAATTAAACATCGTGCTATTTCCAATCCCGAAATTAGTCAGGACCGTCAGATGTTACAGCTTCAAAGATCGATGATTATGGTTGACTCACCAACAATGCACAACGTCAAATTGCGTAGTTTGGGTATCGAGTTAAATCACTGACAAGTTGTGGTTCCGCAATCATCGTCGACCGTTAATATGCTTCGAAGAGTCCACATCGACTGTTAGACCAAATCAAGTGGAAGGATAGGATAAGCAGGGGAAAAGGTTTGAGAATTTGAATACCTGAATACTCGTTGGTCGTTGGATCATTCTAAGTGGAAGGACGGGATAAGCTAGAAGAGGAGCATCGAACATATATCGAGCCATCGATGTAAGAACATGATCGACGAACAACATTTGGTTCACGTCAAAATTTTCAAGGAGGTTACACTTCGGGGAATCTCACTTCAGAAGAATTGGAAACTTGAAAAGTCGAAATACCCGAAGTCTCGAAATTCGAAATGAATAAGGACCATCGAATCTGAAGGATATGCGATGACCGTTGGATCAAGGTTGTTGGTCAAAAGATCACCTCACCAAGGACATGTGGAAAATCTACGTCGATAGACCACGTCAGCAAGAAACTATGACAGACCACGTCAGTAGACCATGTCAACAAGGACAGGTGGCATAGTCAAAGAATGACAAGTGTCAAGTTGAAATCAGTATTTCAGGTATGTGCAAATCATGAATATGAGTGACACATGGAAGCTACTCGGCTTGTGACACGTCATCAAGTGACGTAAGCAAGTTACGTCACTCTGGCAGTTTTACTTCGAGAGTTTCACCACTAGCAAATGACAAAAGCTCCGAAGTCCTGAAGGATGAAATCCCGAAGTAAATATGGTTTGTCGGATCTAAAGAAAAACTTTGGGAGCATTCTCATTCGTCGATCTACTACAGTGGAAGGATAGTGTAAGAGGAAATGTTAACTGACAGCAAGTGGTCTCCACTGTATTATGACTTACCACAGCAGGTGATCACTCCGGAGAAAAATGGAGTGACGTCTATTCAAAACCTCTGAAGTCCCGAATGTCGAAATCCCGAAGTGGACATGGGTCATCCGATCTGTAGAATACTTCGGTTGCATTCTCAACCATTTATCAAAACACAGTGGAAGGATAGCATAAGTATGATAGACGAAGTTGAAGTAATTTGTGGCCATCCATCTCAATTCTTGAATAAGACCCAGTCGTTGGATTAAGCCTTGTAAGAATCAAATCTGACGATTGATCAGTTTCCATGAAATAAACGTAAATCGTCTGATCTGTTCGGGAAATCTGATTCGAAAGTTTTGAAAGTTTTCGAGTCCAAAAGTTTCGAAGGGAGAAGTGCCAAAGTTACGAAAGTCGTCCATTTCAGGAGGTCAAAATAATGACCATTGATTCACATAAGTGCCCGAGTGCTCGTCCGGCCTAGCATCTGGTCACCGTTGTTGGTCATATGATATAAGAGTTCTAAAAGGAAATTATAATACGTCGTTGTAGTTGGTAAGCCCATGGTTCTGTAATGATAAGTCACATGTAGTGGTTTGAAGGAAGCGCCTCCGCAGAATTCAGTTTCTGTGAAAATAACAGAGATTCGGGATCGAGTTTAAAGGATGAAATTGACCCATATGTAATCAATTTACGAAAATCCTTCACACTTAAATTAATAATCAGTGATTATGGTTAAGTTAAACAAATATATGTGATGGTTCAAAACCAAGGGACAGAGTGTATCACTCTCACATCGTTTTGAATAATATATAAACGAGGAAGAGTGTTGAGAAAAAAGAGAGTCTTTGCAGTCCAAATCAGAGAACATATTAAATCAAAGAAGCAGAGAGAGATGCATTAAAGACTTGATACATAAGTTTTTCCAGATTCATAAAATAAGGGTGGTTGGGTGGTGCAAGGGCAGGTTGGTGCATGCAGAGGGAGTTGGTGCTTCCTTGTCAGTTGTAGCTGACTAAACAGGGTGTCGTAGCCTCCTACTAGTTGGTGATGGTGAACAAGGGTGTGGGTGCATCTTGATCAGTTGGTGTTGATCGAAAAGGAAGAATAACTTCCTTCTATGTAACATGTAAAACAAATTTTGCAGTTAATAGAAAAGTGTTTTTTGTTTTTCCAAATTCGGTTCCACGATAAAATATTGTGTCAAAATTATGTTTGCATAAATAAAATAAAGTTGATAAAATTATTGTGTCACTAATTCACCCCCCCCCCC